>KZ819713.1:5527-78925 GCA_003144235.1 Violaceomyces palustris | reverse complement strand
TTTTTGTGGCATCATCCCATGCAGTCAAAATGTGGAATAGACAGATAGGTCGTCCTTCAACCTAAGAGGATGATCGTCATTTTTGACCCGCTCCTTTGGGAAAGAAGAGAGGATCGTGAAAACGACGAATATCCCATGTGTACTCGAACACTTGCTGTCGTCAACCTATTTTATCCCAACACTTCAATAATAAGCTTAAAAAATACCAAAAAAAAAAAACAAGAAGAAGGTAGATCAGAAACGGAAGGGCAAGTGAACATGGGAAGATCCGGAACCTCAATCTAAAACGCAAGTCACCTTCAGACACGATAACGACATCGATCAAGCCAAACGCGAACCTGCCAAAGTGGTCGTTGGGAACGTCCCATCCCTTTGGTTTCGCTCTAGCCTCGATGGCCCGCACACCTTCGCATGTGGCCGCAGAGGCCTTTTTAAGCCGAGCCTATTTCTTCGATGGATGGGAACAGAAGAGGTGGCTTTAAGAAGAAGTTGAGAATAATTACCTCCTTCGATCGCTCCCAAAGCGCCGGAGGGAAGGGTTGGGGAGAGGATGAGGCGACGAGGGAATAGAATCACGCCGGGACGAGCATGATTTGCCGATGCAAGCTCAAGTCAGTAGTTCAGAACTAAGCAAGCTAAAAAGCAGAATGTGCAGTAGTCTGAGTGCCTGGTAGGATCATTTCCCTCCTGGAAGGCCTTTGCGGTCAAGTCTCCTTTCCGGTCGACTTTTCACCATGATCATGGATGGATGAGCCCTGTAAGAGCAATGCGCGGCAGAGTCGAGGGAATCGATGCCTTGACTGGGTCACGCTTTTCTCTTGGCGAGGGAGAGGTGCGTGTGGTGAACGCAGCATTGAATATGAGTAGTGATTCGGGGCTGTAAGGAAAGTTGACCCTCTCTGTCACCGCTTCACCTATTTTCCTCCAACAGCCAAGGTAATTTTATTTTTTTCCACGTCCTCATTCTTCCAAGCCCGGACTCCGCCAACCGCCCGTTGACTTCCAACGTTGCTCCACTTAAAGTCGGCCCTTTGGACGACGTGACCCGCATCTTTGATGACGAGTAAAGAGAGCAGGAACGAGCAAGTCTCTGGTCTTCGCCTCTCTCCTCGATGCTTGCTACAGCACAAGCGATGAAGAGGCGATCAGAAACGACAACAATAATCAAGTGTCGCGATAATAAGCTGCTGCGTTTCCCGCAAGAAACAACCTGAATGTGTGTGAGTGATTAACGTGATCATTCACAATTCCCAACCCATCCACTTTCGCCCATCCACTTTCGGTGGGCAAGGTGTTGGTCAAAAGCATTCGCGATTCTGATACGTGCAATTGGATCCATTTGCGTATTTCTGTTCTTGGGTGATGCTTGATAGTCCCAGACCGAAGGCTTCTCTAGAACCAACGTAGACACGATATATATTAGCAGGAGATCATTGTGGCGACTAACGCGGAGACTCACGCTCACCCTGTACGTACAGTACATAACCTGCAGTGCATTCCACTTTGGAGAAGCAGAATCACAAATGAGACCGCTCCACCCCGCTTTTGCTGCCTTACCTTTTGGAAGGCAAGGCAAGGGTCTGATGGATCGAATCGAGAGACACCGAGTAGGGGGAAGAGCCAGACTTCAAGGCCAAGAGAGAGGGAGAGACTTACGTACCACCCTTGGTTAGGATTCGATTCAGAATCCTTACTTATGGTCACAGTTATGGTGGATCTTTCATCGTTTTCGGCGGAGGGGTTTGGCGAAACGAGCCACGGACTTTGGTTGCCTCTGGGTCAAGGTGGTGGTGATACGCTTTGAAACCCGGCATCTCTCACATTCCTCCTCCATGCAAGGTTATCAATTAACGCGCTTTCCCCGCTCGCAAACTCACCCAATGAGCATTAGGGATCCCCATGATCTTCTCCATTTGGATTTGTAAGAGACACACCTAAACCTGAAAATCACCACATGACTATGATGACTCCCCAAGTTCCTTTTGGTGATTCGTGACTTTTCTTAGCGAAACCGAAGAACTCGGTATCGAGACTGTGACCGACCGTTACTCTGAACAATCGAAGGTGAGGGCAGCACGGGAAATGGGGTTAACGTTAGTTTAAATTGGTGGAATCGGCTCGTTGGTTCCTACCAAGCCAACCTTTTTAACCAACCTGCCTACCCTGCTCAACCACCTTACCGGCCACACGAGGGCTTGCTCGATATTCGGGATTACATTAATGGGAATCAGAGTCAGATATTCTTGTTGTGTTTCTGCTACGCACGTCCGTGGTTGATAGACTCAGGGCGGATCGACGGAGTCTCCCGCGCGCGCGAACCCTCAGCCTTCTTTCCCTTTCTCTTTCTTTATGTTTCTAACTCCCCTGTCTTTCTCTTTCTAATCCGATCTCCCCCTCCTCTCCTTTCCTTTCCTTCTCCCTTTCTCTCCTCTTACTTTCTTTTTTTCTTTTTTTTCTTTTTTTTTACTCACGCTTTCAAATCGCGGCCCCTGTTTTGCATTCCCGATTCCGACGACCCCAGTCAAAGTCGCGATCGTGATTAAGACTCAGAACTGACTTGTTGAGAGTAGTCATGAGTGTCAGAGTCAAGAAGCAGAGCTCCCGTTGGCCTCATCACCACGATGATTATTAAATCAGGACTAAACTGATCACGATCATGACTAGTAGTTCCTGAGATTTCTATGCACAAGGCGACCGCTCAGCTCCTTTCAACTCGTTCCGTTTGATCTCTTTTCCTTGTTGGGAAGGGCGAGCGAGACGTGAACAGGCATCGATCCTTGATGACTATGGAGATGACTATGGAGACCTTGACTCCATAATCTTGAAGGAGAGGAGGTGGAAGGGAGAGAAAGAAGGTCCGAGGTCCAAAAGGAGAGGGGAGGGAGCGATGCGGAGGGGAAAAAAAGAGAGGAAGGAAGATCAAAGACTTTTTTCGAGCTTTGTTCGATATTGCTCGTCCGACGAACCGTTAGCTCCCCTTCTCTCCATACCCGCCCCGGTTCCAGATCAAGGTCTCGAATCCCCCTCTTCCTTCATTCCTCTTCCTGCCCTTCCGTCCGACCGCGATGATGTCTTACATCCCACAATCAAAACAATCACAAATATTGGTCGTGGCAACTCTTTCTCAAAGAGCATCGCACGCAGAACACACGGCAGTTCAAGCGGACCCCGCATTCCATTTTTATGGCGAATACACAAACCTCAATCCTAGCGTGAGAAGAGCAAGCTTTCCCCCCTCCCCCCCAACCTCTTTGCTAACGACTCTTACTGCGCTCTCTCTCTCCCTCTCCCGCCCCTTCTCTGCTCATCCCTCGCTTTCTACTACCTTCCAAAAATGTTCGGTCTGTTACCGCTCTCTTGATCTTCTTCCTCCCTCTCCCTCTCCCTCTCCCTCTCCCTCTCTTCCTCGTCCTCTGTCAACGGTTCGTGGCAGTCACCGTACGGTACGACCCTTGGCCGAATCATGCTGTCTCACTACTGACGGGATTCTTTCCCATCATCATCGTTTTACCCTCTATTATTTGTGTTCGTGTTCCTATTGGGTTTTTCCCCAGGCCCAAAGCCTCGTCCCTCTGGTTGGCCTTTCCGGGCCTCACTCTGTCTGTCATTCCACCTTTCTCCTCCTCTCCCTCCTTCCTTTCTCCCCTCCTCTCGTCTCTGATCTCTTCGTCTCAGCTTCACCCGTCCTCCCATATCCCGTCCGCGGCATGGCTTACCACTATTCTCTTCATCAGGGCCGCTTCGAAACAAACTTGCTACCCCTCCCAAGATAACGGCTAAGGTTGCATAGCCAGCCACATCAGGTTTGAGACGGTAACAAGCAACACCGAAACCCCCAGTGGACGCCAATTTCCTCAGAGCCGCCTCTCGAATCGCTCTGTCGCAAGGCCTCTGATCCTTTGACTTCAGCCTTGCTGTGACTTCGTCCCGATTAGGCACAATACCTCTCTCTCTCTCTCTCTCTCTCTCTTTCTGAGGCACACACACATACACCTCTCCACCTCTCACCAGCTTACACCGTGCTGCGCCTACCTACCGACGCATCGTAGACCACAAAGCAGCATTGCATCGGCTTTTCCACATCATCATTTCACCTTCGCCTTTCTGGAGCCTCCGACTCTCTCCCCACTCCGTTTCTTCTACCTATCCGACATCCTTTCATCATCGACTTTCTACCCTCACCAAGAACTCGCAGGTCATCCAAACAGCCAGAGTCTCAACAGCAATCGTATAATATCAACAGATAGCAGCAAGACTCGCGAGTCACCTCGATTCCCAGCCAAGCTTCTAGGTGCTTTCCTTAACTTCCACCCCTCCTCTCTCTAGCTTTGATCAACTTTCATCCCTACTCTGCACGCTTTGACCAGTTCGGGACGGGGCTCGAGAAGGCGGATCACTGCCAAGGCTCAGGTCATTTATCGACATCACCTCTGACGCGTGAGGGTGGCAAAGGCTGACTGAAGTGAACCACCATGCTCCTTCCCTTCATCACCCGAGCCGACCATGGCTACACATCAGAGTTACTGAGATCGAAAGCAGCCCCAGATGCGTTCCCACCAAGTCTCGCCCAGGGCTTGGCATCCCCTCAGCCTTCGCAGGAAACCCTTGGGGAGTTAGAGAAATTCATCAGAGAGCTGTTCTACCTACCGCTTCCAGGTAGCTTCTATGTCCAAATGCTGATCGTGGCCATCTGCATCCTCGTCATGCTTGGAACAGGATGTGAGTTCATCGACAAATCATTGTGGAGTTTTCTGACGATGGCCTAAAAAGCTGCTGTCCCCCACTCGACCGAGGCAGGCCATTAAGCTCGTGTATGATGACCATCTTTTCTGTAGCGACTTGAAAGGTTAGGTACTCACACGTTTCATTTCACGATTCTTCAGCCCTGCTGATCCTTCACAGGATGGTGAAAGGGAGATTTTGGATAATGAGATTCACACGCAGGGCTGAGGGCACCTACATAGTGGTGAGCATCCTTGTTGGCCACCAGTCGCATTGGTTCAGCTTCTGACTTCATCCACAAAGCGGCAACTTACGAGTTAATCTTTTCTGCACTTTCATCAGCCGAATGCGCTAAACTGTTTCCTTCTTTTTGAAGGATGTTTTGGGATCATTTGGGTGGCCTTTGCGGCTATAGAGATCAAGCTCTATCGCAGCAACGTCGAGCACTTCATGCATCAGATTCATGCTTGGAGGTTGCTCACATGGATCCCACTTTGGATTGGAGCCTTCCTCGCCGGGTGGGGCTCCTTCTACTCGGCGCCCGGAGCCCTCGACAGGGCCCCTTCGGCGGCTTCCAAGGGGAAGATGATGAGGGGCGGGATAGCTTTCATGCCTCGTCCGTGGTTCATCAATATGATCTGCATAGGCGCTCCATTCTTTATGAGCGCCAGTCTGATTGCACCGGCAGTGCTTGGCCAAAGACACCTTTCGGCAGCTTTTGGCCAGTACCTCGATTGGTCTGCCAAATCTGACATGTTTCTTGGCGCTGGAGCTAACCCATCCTCGGAAGCTGTGGAGGCATGGGTCTCAGAATCGAGGGACGTCTGGGCCTCCCTAGCAGATTCATATCGGTACGAGGCGATCGGATTCACGGTCTGGAGCGTTTGGGCCGGCCTCCACCTCACCTCATACATCCCCGCGGGAGGGTACCTGGTGTACCTTGTATTGCAGCAAGTGAAAAGACAGAAGGCCAACATGCTCAACCTGCAAAATCTCAAGAAAGAGGAGAAGCTCTCCTGGCCGAATGGCGATCAGGAAACGATCCAGGTTCCAAACGGGCAGTCTCCTGCAGCCCCCTCGCAAGAGACGGAAAGGCAGCTCAAACCTGGAGTAGCCGTGAGGAGATCAGGGTCTGCCCCCGTCTTGTTCCGGCCCCTAGTGCTGGATTCCAAGGGGGACATGCATATCCAGGACACTGGAGAGGAACAAAGGCAAGAATGTAGCTCGACTGCGGTCCCGGAGGAAGGTCTTTCTCCACCAGTTTCGCCGAAGTCGCCTGAAGATGCACCCGGCACGGCGAGAGCGGAAGCCAGGGACATGTTCTTCCCACCTCTGCGACCTGACGTGAGGAAACAAGCTGAGAAAAGGCTTAGTTCCCACGTCACTCCAACCTCAAAGTTCAGGTACTTGCGAAGGTGCTTCATCAACCTCGTCGTCCTCTACTGTGGCGTCATGATGGGCGGAGTCCTTTACCTTTTCATCACGGCACGCCTGGCGGCCAGAGTGTACGAGGTCTCACTGATGAGTGGACACGATATTGCATCCCTGATTGTGCAGTCAGATCTACCGGCGGCTTGGGGTGCCCTTATATTCGGCGCGGCCACGGTCGGTTCGATCTGGACAAGAAACTTTGATCCCGCGAGCGGCGTTCAAGATAGCAAGGACGATTCGCGGAAGGGCAAGAAGTTTGAGCGGAAAAGCAAAGCCATGGAGCAGAAGGAGCCCTTATCCCAAGCCAAGACCAGAACGCTACCTCCAGTTCCCGAAAGCGTCGTTGCGATCGATTCACTCAACGAACAGTCAACGATCAAAAGGAGTGGGATCAACCAAGGAGAGGGCGGAGGGGGGGCGATCAAGTTTGCCCTCGTCCGGGACAACAGTCGGCCCGGTGCCATCGTCATGAGACCGACCGACCTGACTGGAAGCAACGTGTCGTTTTCCTCACCTTCGGTATCCCAGGGTCAATGGGATCCTGCGGACGCCGAGGAGATGCAGACCTCGACGCAGAGATCCGGCTTGAGCTCTAGAGGAGTGGGAAAGATGCATCGATTCGGACCGAATAAAAGGAACGACACAGCCATCGCCGAGGAGGCTGCGGAATGCCTCAACGACATGGTCCAGTCGAGGGATTACGGCATGTTCCCTGTCTCAGAGTCTTTCCAGATCGAAAGCTTCAGAGCTCCATCGATCCTGCCGGTGAACGATGCGACGGGGACGCCGCCGTCGTCCAACTCCCATTCCTCCAACCTGGCCAAGGATTTACCAAAGCTTCCTGAGCCCGCCATGGACGGAACGCCGCGTGTCAACCAAAAAGCAAGGCGAAAACCTCCTTCAAGAGCGGAGGCCGAACCATTCTCAGCGGACCCAGCCTTCGACGATGCGAACGAGAGCCCAGCCAGTCTTATCGCCAAGGAATGGACTCGATCCCAGCTCTTTGCCAACGCGCAAACCCCTACGAGCAACAGCGGAGAAGATGCGTCGCAAGAACTGTTCTCCACCCCACGTTCCACCACGCTGGCGTCCCATCAAACCCCCCGCTCGGCAGGCAGGTCTTTCTCATCCTACCCGACCGAATCCCCAAGCCCGAGCGAGAGAATCCTGGGCTACGAAGAGAACGCTTGCCAATCCAGTCGAGAAGGTTCCCTGGATCGATCCCTGGGATCTCCCGTCCAAGAGATCTTCTCGTCCACCAACCCAAGTGCAAGGAGTTCGCCTGGGGTGATTAGAGGCCAAAAATCGTCCTCAACCTCTCCCAGGTCGGTCAAGTACCAACCCGTGTCACCCGGTGTTTTCATCTAATTTGCAGGAGTGGAAAAGGCAAAAGGGAAGGGAATGGGTAAAGGAAGAAGACGAAAATTTAAAATTCAAATGAAAAGCCTCCCTTCCCCCCCCCCCCTCGACTGTTGCCATCTTCCAACGTCGAGAGCGCAAAATCCTAGCATTCATCTCCCTCTGAGCCCCCCCCCCCCCCCCCCCACCAGTATACCCCCTTCACCCCAAACCTCAACAAGGCTCCTTGGCCCCTTCAAAATGATCGCTGTTGTCCAATTCATCCCTTGCACCCATTCTCCTCAAATTTGCTTACCACGCCTATTGTAACCATCACAACACACACCCATATCCTTCCACAACAAGTGAAGGAAGTAGAGTCAAAAATCCACTTGTTGATTCCACAAACGATCAATACTGCCTCTCTGACCTTCATCGAAAGACCGTGTGTGTATTGGGGATGAATGGGGTTGAGGGGTTGGGAGAGAGAATCCGAATTGGGAACGAGAAAGTTCTGAAAAAAAAAAAAAAAAAAGAACATCACTCGGAAAGAGGGAGAGGGACAATTTCGGCGGCGGATGAGATTCTACACTGGTGAACAATCTCTTGTCATTTGGCATTGTGCGAATGATTCACCCCTCGCCACCACCAATCTTCCACGATCGTCGATCAGTAGATCGGCATCCCCCTTCCCCTCTCTAGAGGTGAAAAAGATCTCACTTTTTTTTTTTTTAAAAAAGAAGAAAGGGATTTGTTCCCTCGAAGTCTTGGAGCGTTACATATGCTTGTTTTTGAGGTTGAAGGAGGGATGGGAGAAAGAGTGATGTCTTTGAGGGGGAGGGGGAAGGGAGGTCGGTGGTGGTAAAGGAAGGGAGAAAGACAGCCGCTGTTGGAGAAAAGTGTTGGTGTGAGAGATTTAAAAAATTTTGGTGGTGCGCGTGAAGGGTTTTGAGGGCACATCTCCAAATCGTCTACCTTCCATTCGCCATTTTCTCTTCGAATGGTGATACACAACGAGTCGACCGCTGGAAGGATCAGAAAGAGGGTTTGCGCGTGTATCCCGAGTGCGATCAGCCTCTTCAAAGGCCTCATGGTAAGAAGGGTGAGAGGTAGATTATTCCATTGGATTCGTCCTTCCGGCCTGAAATGCGGCGTTCGAGGTGTCGAAAGGTTGGGAGGAACAGGGAATCAGAAAGAGTCAAATGAAACATGTCGTTCTCGTTCTCCCCCCACCCCCTCTCACTGTAGTGATGGGGAGGAAAAAAAGGTAGGGGAAGGAGCGGGTGGAATTCGGATTCGGAATCATCCATCTTTTCAAACTTACTTGCTCTTCATCATCCAGACCGCCACCACAACCGCAGAGCCATTCAGTCCACCAGGGCTTTCTCTTCGGTCTGCCTAAGGCATCTCGAGCGGCCTTGCTGGATTTTTTGGGGTCATCCAACGCGTTGCGATTCGTGGTTGCCCAGTCGTCCTCTTCGTCATCATTAATGATTTCTCTAAATTTGGAACTTGACGTCGAAGGTCGACCCAACGGGATACCACTCTCTGCGAGATCGCCGTTGTCCGACTTGTCTATCGGATTGTCGTAGTAGCCCTCTTCTTCGCCCTCATGCAAAGTCGTCGAGGCCATACCGCTGCTCCGTCTCGCTTGTGGTATTGAGCCGTATGTCGAGCTCGTGCTCATCTCTGGGCGTGCTGACGAGCCCCTCTCCTCATTAGAGACGAACGGATTCTCTTTCGAGCTTCCTCTTTGGGTTTCCAGCTCCGTGTCAGTGGCTACGATGGATGGCAGTACTTTCCTCCCTTTACTGGGGCCATTTCTATTGCTGTTATTTTCCATAGCCCTTCGTTGGATCGAAGATGCTCTCCCCACTGTCACGATCGGGCGAAGAGCCGTTGGTGTCGGTCTGCCTCCTCTTCCAGGGCTCGAAAAATTTGATTCGGGTGATCTGTTCCCGTACCCATTCTCTGAAGGATCACGAAAGGGATCGCGAAGTTGACGAGCTGTCAAAAGTTTGGTCCATGGAGATTGAACGATGTCGTTCATGAGCGCCAACCCTCATCTCGGTCGTCCTCTCTTCATCTTCGAAATCAAGGGATCGGAATTCTAGAGGGAAGGCGGACCTTGGCAATCACTTTGAAAAGGACAGACGTCGCCAGATCACTCACCTTTGCCTTTGCCTTCTCTACCGGGGCTTCCGGGCGCTGCTCCTTCCGCGCCCGGCGGGGAAGAAACAGAGCCGCCTTCCGTCTTGCTCAGGTCATAGCTCGCCGCACGCATGTCCGATACAGAAGCACCGTCATTGCTGCTTGAAAAGCTTGCAGCCCTGCTGAAATTCCTTTGTAGTCCGGCACCAGCGTTTGTCAGACTCTCCCTCCTTACTCCGGTGAGGCTAGGCATGACGGCAGTGCCGGCATCCACTGGACTGCCAATCGCAAGCCTCTCGGACGAAGGGCCTGAGCCCAAGGATGGAGTGTTCCGAGAAGAGGACCTCAGGCTCGAAAGCCTTCGGACAATGCTGTTTCCCTTGTTATCGCTGGCCAAATATTGCGAACCGGTCTTGCTGGCTCGAGCCGCCTTTCTCCTTTGCCTCTCTTCAGCAGCCCATCGTTCCAGGTTCTGTGTCATGGTGGTGCGGCACGGTTCCAGTAAGCAATGAGACCCTCAAGAGAAACGAGAACGTCGAGGGGAGGAGGGAAGTTGGTCTAGGAGTGAGGGAGTGTGACGAAGATGATGTGGAATACAGGACTCACCTGCTGGACCTGCTTTGCTTCGGCGTCTTCTTCGCTCGTGGGAGGGTAGCCAGCCGAACCTCCGCTTACATTTCTCGGTCGGGACCCGCCATGCAGATAGTCAGCTGTCCGATTGATGGATGGAGCTTCATCTATCGTGTCCAGATCCGGAATCCCACTGACATACATTCCACCGGTACTAGCTCTCACCTCAGGTGAGTGATGGAAGCCCTCTTCCGTGATGCTCTGACTTAAAGGGTGACTACCGGATTGATTGATTCTCGAGAGGGTCTCCGAGCTATCGCCAGATATGCTCACCCAGCCAACCGAGTTGGTGTTCTTTTCGCTCCTCCCAATTCCGACCTTATCCATCTCCTTGCCTTTCCCTTTGGGCTCAGAGTGGAGATAGCTTTTGTTAACTCCTGAAGATCTAGGGATGCTTGAAGGATTTAAAGGGGTAACAGCCAAAGTCTCGGTATCGGCAGTGGTCGCCGAAGAGAAGGACACATCGGAATAGCCCGAAATGTTGTCGTTCCTCGACGAGTGTCCGTTAGCAAGACTAGGCGGCGATACCGGACTAAGCAATGTCGGTGAGGCCATTGACATCGTCTTCTGCTGGGACTTTCTCTCCTCCTCAAGTTCACGGTTGGCGTCTTGAACTATCCTTGAAACTCTAATCGAACGAGGTTCTTGCCCAAGATTCCAGGGAAGGAGCCGAGCCAATCGAGGGACGGTTCAGGTGTTGAATTCAGAGTCGTCGGAAAGGATGAAGAAAAATGAGTTTGGATGGTCAAATTAAGGAAAGAAGAGTAGTAGGATTGCTGCCTTTACGAAATGAAGAGGCTTCCTGGTACTATCGACCCCCGGAAAGTTTGAAAAAGAAAACGAGCTAGGAACAAGTATGTTGGTCACGAGTCCGGTAACAAAGGGTATGAAGTAACTGTTCCGCGGGTGAAGATAGACGCTGTTGTTCTGGAAAGAAAAAAAAACCAAGTCGGGGTAGTCTTTGGGGGGCCAAAGGTGGTGGAGAAGGGCTGAGAAATATCACCGAGCAAGCCGGATGAAAGATTTGGTGATGTTATGGGAAAGAGGGATCGGTTCTGAAATGTCTTTAAGGGAAGGAGCTGGCGCAGATGGAGGCGTCTATGTTGATTGCGGCCAGGCGATCCTGACCATCAAACCTCCGAGGAAGGCGTGTGTATATGGAGAAGAGGAGGGGAAGGGGTGGGAAGGGTGAAAGAAAGCTGGGTTGGATGAGCGACTGCGACTACGAGTAGGGTGATGAGTGCGGTAAGGATGGGTGAGTGTTTGATGTTTGATGGCAGTGAATAGATATGCGATCCGAGTTGCAAGGGAAAGAAAGGTGAAGAGGAAGGCAGAAAAACGAGGGATAGAAAGAGAAGGCGAATGAATGCTTGCTGCTCGATGAATAGGTTTGGGGGGGAGGGAACAGCGACAGAAGAATAGAGTAAGGGAGA
Source organism: Violaceomyces palustris (assembly GCA_003144235.1). NCBI lineage: Eukaryota > Fungi > Basidiomycota > Ustilaginomycetes > Violaceomycetales > Violaceomycetaceae > Violaceomyces > Violaceomyces palustris. Next base: position 67,220 of record KZ819713.1, on the reverse strand, counting down.
AGAGGCGAAAGCTAACGACGAGACGAGAGCGATGAGTGGATGCAAAGTGGAGTAGTGGGTGAAGGTGAGAAAGGATAGGGGGGGGGGGGGAGGGTAAACGCGGGATGGCGAAGGAGGGCAGGATAGGGAAAGAGGAGAGAGGGTGAGTTTGGGCAGGAGAGGGAGAAGAGCATCAGAGCCAAAGGGTTTGTCTCAACTCTCAAGTCGAGTGTGAGTCTGCACTCTGCACCCACCACTCACAACTACAAGTACTCTGACTGTAAAGCTAAGGGTAAAAAAGAGTAATAAGGGCTCGAGTATGGGTGGATCTAGAATCCCAATTCTACGTGCCTAGAGTTGAATACGCAATTTCCACCGGATCGTTGATGGCAATTAAGATCTGAGATTAGAGAGGTGTGGTCAAATCACAACTTTGAAATGCGTGATATCATGGTTACATCCTTGAGCCTTGGGGGTTTATATTGCAGGTGACTACAAGTAGGTCTCCCGGTACGTTCTGAACATCCCAGATGGGCCCAGCATCGAAAATCTTTCTCCCGCAACCAATTATGAATCCTCCGATTAGACCTAATTAGAACTGACCTCCCTCTACAAGCGACCTCTTGACCACACGCAGGGACTCTCGAGGCTTTAAAAGCTCAAGCTTCTCAGATCTTAGGATGAGGTTGGCAGGTTGGCCTCATGCACCAACCTCCCTGCCCCGCTCAATCCCCGATGGATCGAGTTCACTCTTGAATGCCGAGCTGACACACACCAAAGAGAGTGTGCTCCATCACAGCCATCCTCTCACACACAAGAGCAACCCTTGACTTTTCCGACCGAGCCCTTCGACTTTTTTGTAACCTGAACCACGTCCCTTTGACCTATCCATGGGCTTTCATCAGCATGTTGTTCTCGAAATGCGACTACAGTGTACCCCCCAACCTTCTTACCTATTTTCAAAACTCACCATAGAGCTCGTTCGATGCTTCGTGCAGAGTAAAGGGTTACCTTCGCTTCTCTTTTTCTGTTGCTTGTGTTTTTACTTTTTACAAACGAGTGTTCTGAGTTCTGACGCAAGTGGAATCCTAACAAACATACAGTATATCACTTCTGCATGTTGCGAAACCTCGGAAGACGGAAATAGAGCTTTAAGGGAGAGGGAGTGGGAGATGGAGATGGAGGTGAGGCAAAGACCGGGGGGGATTAGGAAAAAAGTTGGAGTCGAACAACAAAATCCAAGACAGAGGTTCGAGGTGAACACTCAGACTGGCCTGTCCCATCTGCGATCGTCACCTCGACAGATCTTCAACCTTTTTCCCTCCCAGCCACACGAGTCTCGACGCCTCCACGTATCCACAGATTCTGCACTCTCTACGCCAAGGGCCATCCCTATCCAACGCCTCGTTCTCCTCCCAGGTCGATCAGGTCTCTCTGGTCTTTCCCCCCTAACCCAAGGGCTTTCCAAAGTCAACTCAACTTGTCATCATCTTCTGTAACGATCACTCTCACCGCTGGGTGACCTTGCAAAGAAGATGGGCTCTGTAAGCACAATCGCCCATTTTCTTCAGAATGTCATCAGCAGAAGCGTTGTTGGATTACAAGGCGATCTGATGTTTCTTCCATCCCTCTCTCCCAAACCGCACCGCCCTTCCGTGGCTGACAGTGTGCTCCGATCCGAGAGGACCTGGCGGCATGTATCGTCAAGACCGACTGCTTCTTGGTCGATAAGAGGACGGCGCAAGACTGCCTCACGAATCACATGGCAGAGCTTCCGACTGAGTGCCAACATCTCTACAAGAGCTACGTTGAATGCAGAAGGGCCATGGTAAGTCAGTCTTTAGAAGGTCGTGAGGAAAGTGGGGGAGGAGGAAATGGAGAGCGGAAACACGCCTCAAGGTGCTCCTCTGTCATCGCTTCGAATTGTGCTTTGTTCTCACTTCTCTTGCAACTTGTCGGTACTCCGAAAAAGCTCGATATGCGAAAGAGGTAAGTTTTGTCCCAATCCTTTCATCAGCCATCCGGGATACAGAGCCATCTGACCACCCATCCCTGCTTCTCTTTCCCTTTAATCGAACTTCTCCGTTTCATAAGGTTCCGTGGAAACAAGGCATCAGCCAGCTCATCGAATAACCCTCCCGGAGGAACAACGGCTGTGGAGAGCTCCATCTCCAGTTCAGAGACCAGTAGTTCGACGTGAAACAAGTCTCCAGACCTTCCCTCCTCGTCTAGTTTTACCCTTAGGTTCGGTCTCCTTTTTCAGCACGAAGAGGTAGCGAAATCCTTTCAATTTGTACAGCATTCAAGCAGTAATCGCAGGCGACGCAGACGACCAAGTGATCTTTTTTTCATGGCGGCCCTATCGGTCTCGGACCCATTCTGGATATGTGGCCGCAGTTGCGAGACCAGATTTGACGATCACATTGCAATCAACCAAAATGTGAATGTGGCTTGACTCGCTCGAATTCGAGGCATGATGGTCTCTGGAAAGGTGGCCGTGGCTTGAGCCAGAGGACTTGGGTTGATCGCACAAACTTCCAAATGACTGGCTGTAACAAGGGCTTGATGATGAAAAGGTGGCAAATCTACAGTAAATGGACTTCTCCAGCCATCGAAACTCTTTCGCTCAGCGAATCGAGCGCCCTGGCTTGAAATCTTCTTGCTTTCACTCTCCTCTTTTTCCTCCCACACTCAACACCCCTTCTCCGCCCTTCGACCCTACCATCAAACTTGCTTGCCCTAAAGGACTCAGGTATCCACTAGCATCGTACTCTTCGCCTTTGCACCTCTGACGACGATACCTGAGTCCCAGATGACAATACTTCCTACCCATTCCACAGTGGAAGAATTCACATTGTTCTGGTTGAAGTTGCCTTTCTCGAATTCATTTCGCCACACGACGATCCCGCTCCGCCAGTCACCTTAACAAGAAGCACTCACAAAAACCAAGTCATAAGATTCTTGGTTCAACTCATGAATGAGCAAAAATCAAACTTACTCTCTTCCAAGGAACCTCCACCACTCATCCCGCAGCCCTTCTTCCTACCATAAGTTGCAAGATGAGTAGAGGCTTCAAGAGGTTGAAGCAGAGTGACCTTACCATGACTTCCAAGGACTCAAACTTCGACCTCATCTTCGCTGTCCCTTCGGACGCTGGCCAAGATCCCAACACATTTTCCTGTATGGCCCCTTCACCCCGTGATTTTGATGGTATGGCCTCTCAACGTGCTGCTAGCAGTCAGATCTGTTCATGGAGAGAGGCTAGAGGGGATTTCGCCACCCCTGTCACTCCCTCCCAGAAAACATGCAACAGACATGCTTTCTACCCTGTCCAGCGGCAGAAGCCAGATGGCTACCAACAGAATTCCTTCTTCTGCAGCGATAGGCGGCTCTACACCATGGCAAGAGACCGGCAGCCCAACCAGACGAGTTATCCTCATCACTCTCTTCGAGCTCGTCCGTATCGAGGCTTCTTCAGCAGAGCACGCAGGCCTTCAAGGGGGTCTTCTCTAGGATCATGGAGAGGGGGAGGTGATAGAAGGGTCTGGGGACTATGCTGGCGCAGAGAGATGAATGTATGCGGGTCCAGCAGTCCTACCACCATCGCGTATGTTGGGAATCATCCGGAAACGGAGTCAGTGCTTCACGTTGACGCTTCTCATCGCCCCACGGTAAGACTTCCCTTGGGCAAGGGGGCAAAGAATCCCTCTGACAACAAAATTTTGGAGATCCCTGAGCTAAATGAAGATTCCAACCTGAAGGCCAAATCGCGCGTTGGCCCTCAGGAGGTCTGTGGTAAGCATGATCTTACAGAAAAGTGCAGCCACTCTCGCGATTTTTTTGGTGAGGAGTCCCAAGGGCCAGTCGGTGAAGCATACACAGCGGATCTCTTCAAAGAATGGGATTCAGCGCACGCATGGTGGAATCTACCTCCTTGCGAGTCTATCTTGCCGCAATGCCAGCCTCAAGAATCGACAAGGCACAGGTTTGGCTCAAAAGAACATCTTCGATGGGCCAACTCCATTGATGCTTCTCCAGCAAGAGCTCGACCTAGAGCGTCTCCAATTTGCAGAAGCGTGAACAGAGGCGCTTTCAGCACACACAGGTGGAAATGGTACGAGCATCCAAACGTGCGAGATACCTCATGGGTGGATCCTCGGGAATTAAGATCCCTTGGAGCCATCCATGCGTACTGGGGAGGCTCAGCCCTCCCTAGCGTTTGCGAAAGCCCGGATCCGGATGGCGATAAAGAGATATGGGATACTCCAGCTCGCCCAGACCGAACCGAAAAGTCCTCGAAATTTGCCTTTTTGCTCCCATCCGAGCTCTGGGTATGGATATCCGAGCTGGCGAGTCACAACAGGAAAATCACGATGCACCTCATCCTATCGCTCTCGCTCACTTGTCGACACCTCTACAATGTTTTCCAGGATCAACGCTTCAAGGCGCTGAGACTGATAGATAAGGAAGATATTGAGAGTGTGGAGGAATGGTTCTTCAATCACCCGAAAGCGGGTAGGATGGTTGAAACGCTGAGCTTCAAGATGACCCAATCCCATCTCTTCAACCATAAGCTTCAGGTCGGAATCCATCACCCGCAATCCTTCGCCAAGCTCGTCATGGGCTTGAACAGGTTGCTTAAGCTTCTCCCAAACATCCGGCGGGTATCCTTCCCTTCTCAATCGTACGGTTTGGATAGGTCGGCTAGAATCTGGTCGGCCTTGGGGCGCCACTGCAAGCTTCTCTCAGAGATCTGCCTGAGGCATGTGAGCTTCCTCGAATTCCATTCGTTGGTGAAGAGGAAGAGGATCAATGGCAATAGCTTCAAAGCTCTGAAATTGGTCGAGATCAACCTGGCCAGGGTCACCACAAGCGGAGGGAGCGTCTGCAGCCGCGAGACGATTCATGTTCCCCAGCCCCTCACCTCGGAGTCGAACAGCCAGACTGGCGGGGTCACTCGGAACATGTACCAAGAGACGACACACAGCTTCTGCAAGGTCAAGTTCACCATCACTCTGTCTGTCTTCCCTTGCTTCTCGAACGTCGAAGCCGGTTTTCTAGTCGAATTTTTGGCCGCTTCCACCGAGAAGGTGCCAGTCCGCATCCGATGCGGGAGCAAAGTGTGCTGTCCTTTGGCCTTCGAATGCAGAAAGCTCATCCTGGGAAGGTTCAGCAATATTGTATGGGAGGGGAAGATTTCAGAGTTCGGAATGGATGAACTATGGTGAGCATCACTTTCCCCCCATCTCTTTATCCACATCACGTTCTCCTTCTGCTGTTTCTTTTACTACTAGTTACTTTTTATATACTCATCTCCTCTTTCTCCTCCCCCCCCCACCTAAAATCCCGCCTTCTTCTCCTTTTTCTTCTCATATCCCTATTCCTTTCTGCAGTACACAACCTGAGAGGTGGATATGACCGCATTTGGAGCGAGCTGTGTCGAGTGAGAGGTAAACCAACCCTTTAAGGAGGTTTGCGGACGAGGAGAAGTCTCACTTCCCCAGCTCCGGACGGAAACCAAGCGAGAGCTGGATGGATATTGTGTGGTTTTCAGGGGTAGGGGGAAAGAGGAACCGATTATGCGAGAGCGAAAATCACGCCTACCTGGCAACGTATCGGTTACGGTTGCAATTGTTTTCTTCTTCCTCTTCCTTCCTTCTCACCCTCCCTTTCTTCAACTTGATGATATTCAAGCCCATGACTCTAATGCAAGTTTTCAGGATTCGACTGGGCATTGTCCTATTTTGCAACGTCAAGGTGTTTGGATCTTTCCCTCACGTGGCATCTTTTTCATTTCCTCCTCAAGCTGTCTCTCCGCCCCCTCACGTCCTCCTAATTCTCCAATCAGGTCAAGAGAGAGCCCTCCCCATTGTCATCCGGTGCCGAGTCAGAATCGTGGTTGGGATCGGAAGGAGGGGTGAGATTGGGCTTGGTAGGATGCCGTTGGACGAGAGGTGAAGTTCAAAGGAGATGAAAGGAGATCATGAAAAGAAAAAGGAGAAGAAAAAAAAAAGGAAAAAGAAAGTTTTTTTTTTTTTTTCGAACGAACCAGGCCGGCCCCCTCACCGATGCCCAAGCCAGGTACAATTTCTAGTCAAAGCTTGGATGCTCATGGATCCCCACGCTTCCTCTTGGAATTGACACTTCCGGTTCTCCACAACGCTCCTCCTCATCAAACTTTTCAAACTCGTCCTTTAGGATAGGTTGAAACCACGTGGACAGCTGCTGTTGTAGCCTCTTGGAAGCCTGATGGGCCTCTGTGTCGCCATCGTCGTGGTTGTCTACTTGTTCAGGTCCGAGCTTTTTTCTAGCACCCCTAACGCCAGCCTGCTGCGTGTAGGAGGAAGCGGAGCATACGAAGTGCGGAGTGATGTTACCGACCCAGCTCTTGAGGGAGAAGTCCGTCGTCAAGCTGAACCCGACCAAAGCCTCGGGTGGGTACGAAGGGTCGCAGCTAGAATAACTGGTGGAGCCTCCGCTGCTGCTGCTCCTCCTCGAGTCATCCTCGCTGCTACTTGTGGACGACTCTCTCTTCGACGTTTTTTCTTCCTCTTCCTTCTCTTCCTCGGTGCAGATGGTGGCACTAGATCCTTCGCCAAAGGCTTTCATCGTTCGCGACCCTGACCTTTGTGGCCGGGAAAGGGTTTTGACTGCAATGGAGATGGGAGAGAGGAGGAAGGGGGCTCGGACCGACAAGTGCTCCAAGGTGGTCGGTCGACCGACTCCGGCCGCCTGTAAGGGTGGCGTGACCCCTGGGGTCTTGCTCGGTCCTTTCACGGTCGGTTTAAGGAATTTAGGGATCCGTGACTCTCTAGTTGAGTCTAGTGTTGTTGACATACTTTGCTTTGAACAAGTGCTTAGCCACATTTCTTCGTCCTCAACGTCCTCCGCCTCATTCGCCAGTAGGGAAGAGGTAGGATTGACCCGTCCCGCCGCGCCGTGTCGGTCGGCAAGGTCGGTTTTCTCCAAATCGAACCTTTCGAGCCGACCATGATCAAGGAATCGACCAGGAAAACTGCTACCTGGAGCCTCTCCTGCCTGATCTCGACTCAACGTGACTGAAGATGCCAGGTAACCCGTTTGGGCCATGCAAGACAGGGGAGGTGAGTAATACGAACTTTCCGAAGTCGTCCTGAGAGAGTTGGTCATTATCACCTTTGTTCCGAGGTTGGATCGTGAAACGAGGCCCGATGTGGTTAAAGCTCCTTGCTCGAACGATGTTCCAGCATTCAAGTCCGGCACGATCCCTTGTAGCGAGGGGAAGGGGAGGTAGGAAAGCTTGATCTCTCCGACTGTGACCTTTTCCAAATTCGGCTGGGGCCTGAAGTTTGGGGGATTGAGGTTGGGGAAGAGTTCGATCGAACAAGGGCTGCCGCCGCTATTGCTGCTGTCGTTGCTCTTCGATCTCAGGAGCGAGGTTCTGGGACTCGACGGTCCCTCGTTGCGGTTGCTGAAGCTATGCTGGGAGTCATGCTGACTTGCGAGCCAGTTGCTGAAGGGGGAGATCGAGTCGCTGGAAGAGGTAGATTCACATGGTAGGCGTAGGCGGCCTATTCCCCCCGAATGAGCAAATTTGAATCCAGTCTCCGCCTCTAACTGACTCTGCTGTGATTGAGAACTAGCGTCCGAGGCGTTGAGGTAAAGGTCGGCAGAAGAGTAAGGAGCACACGGCAGAAGGTGGGAAGGTACCGAGACAAGCTTTCCTTTGGTCACCAATGAGGCCAACGGGATATTGTCTGTCTCGTCTTCCTCTGACCGTCTCCTTGTCGTCCGTCCAGGCTCCTGAGGCTGTGAGCTGATGGATCTCACCTCCTTCGCATTTTCTGTCAGAAAAGGCTGGCCGATCGATCGCTGGTACCAAGCTCTGGCGGGGAGTCCATCTTTTGGTTCGCCGGGAGTTTGGGACCACGTTTGAATCCTCGGCAGGCTATCGAGAAGTCTCTTATGCCTAGCGCTGTGTACCACTTTCTTGGGGGCGTTCTCGGCGAGCGAAAATGGAGGCACCAGGAGAGGCGGTGATGATGACGAACTCATTCTTCAATCAGAGCGATGTCCTTTCATGGGTCAGTGTTTGTTGGAAGAGGCGGTCGGTCGTTAGCTGGATTGAATGGGATCGTTTGGGGGGGGGGGGGGGGGGGGGGGGTTGGAGGGAGAAGGGGTGAGACAGAGTGGGGTATCTTGGGTAGAGAGGGTGGGAGGGGAAAGCAAACGAAAACCTGCGATGGAGAAGTATGAAGACGGGGTGCTCTCCTCGAGGTGTCTTTGAGCTTCGAGACCGACTTGCTTTCACATTCGATTGTGAGGTTCAGGGCAAGCCGCAATGATGAACAGACGACGTGTACTGTAAAAGTCAGAGCCAAGTAACGACCTGACTTGCAAGGGGGACATTCGAGGCTGACTTGAGTCCCGTAATGAAGGGGAAAGGGCCAAAGGAAAGAAATGAAAGAGGCAAAACGTAAAAAAAAAAAAGTGGGGGAGAAGGGGAGGCGTAGGGAAGGGGGGCAAAGCTAAAGCGTCCTCGACAGAGTTTGCTTGGGGAAAGTGATGAGTGAGGGTTGCTTGATCGACCTCGCAAGTGTTTATCCTTTCCTCCTCATTCTCTTTCTTGCGATTCCACCTATCAAAAAGGTTGCTGGCAGCAGCAGCCGGTAAGAGGAAGGAGGGGAAATCCGATGCGATGGGGCTAGAGAGAAAGAAAGAAGAAAGGAAACCTAGGGACGGAAGATAGAAAGGGAGGGGGGGGGGGGGGGCAGGTGGATGAGAAAGATGGGTTGTGGGAGGAGGCATGTTTACCTCTTTCGCCCACTTTTCAGGACCTACTCATCCGAAGGGATGGAGACGGAGATGAGATGAGATGGACCTCCGCCAAAAGGTACCTAGTGGGAATGGAAGGGAGGCAAAGCCACAAGTAAAGCGCTTGTATGCCCCGCGCGGATCGGCAAACGGTGAGAGTCTGGAACTGGTCTGTGTTTCGCACGTTTCTTCTTTTCACTCCAAACAATCCCTAGACTTGCGCCGCCGACACGATCGACGATGGCGTACACTACAGCATCAACATGCTGTGAAGCACAGGGCCGTCCGGACAGTGCATAGTGCTTTGTGCAGCCCGTTCAGTGGAGAAACTTGGTGGGGAACGGGTTGGGTGGATTAATGGTGAAATCGGAGAAGGCAGGGGTGCCAGAGTGGCTTGTGATCGTTGTCAAATCGAGAGTGTCGCAGCCCCGATGCCGAAGAGGGTCCCGACTCTCGTGTCATGACCTGCTCCTTCCTCCCTTGGAACAGGTTGCTTACTTCAACCCACCCCCACCCACTCATGGATCACGATTCACAACTGACTTGACCGGACGAACACTCACTCGGGCTCGAAACCAACGTCCATCCCCATCGATAGGCCACACATTCTCGGAACACTCATAGACTCATTCTCGGGGTTCCGCCTCTTGGTATCGGCTCACTCTGCTTGGTGAAGCACAACACGACACTGCCGTTGCGTTACAGTCAGAGTGTTCCACTTTGCGCGACTTTTGACTTTTTAAATTGGTTTGTATTTTTTTTTTCATCCCTTCCATCCGCCACTGTGCCGACTCCAAAGCTCCCGGCCGGCTAACGCAGTCACGTAGCTATAGTCAACTCCTCAACTTTCATGATGGTGCAGTTGGAGAGGGCCGAGAGAGCTAGGAACAGCATGCAGATCGAGTGTGAGAGCGTTATGACTGATGCCCACCACCAACTTTAGCGCTCGAGCCTTAAAGCGGGTTTCCGAAGACGAGCCTATCGGCAGAGCTGTGGCTTCGTCTAATTTTTTTCACCCTTTTTTTTTTCTTGGCTCCTCGGCCAGCTTTGACGAGAGAAAGCGACCATGAAACAGGGCTCTTTGACTCGGCCCTTCCGACTCGCTTTCCTTGTTCCCTTGCTTCCCTGGAGGAGCTTGTCAAGTACCTGTTCATTCATTCAGAACAAGCTTTCATCGAAAGGCGGAGGTGGAGATGGAAGGGGTTGAAGGAATCGGCATTCGATCGGCAGGTGCTCACTCTACCTCTTCCCCTCTTCGGCTCCAAGCTTGCGTAGGATGGCCAATCTCTGCTCTTCGGTCCTCACCTTTGTTCGCGTTCGTTTTGTGTCATGAGTCAAAGTGCTTTTTTCTTGTTCTTCATGGATTTAACATTCACTTGATGCGAATGTTTCATTATCATTTCCCCGGATAATTCAGACTCCATCCATGCACGACAGGACATACCTCAGGTCATAGCCGCACCCCCACTCGATCCCTTGGCGTCTTCCTTCGTCTGCTTCTAATAATGTTGATGGATCGATCCCTGGAACAGCTTCCCCACCGCCTCCACTACGTCAGGGCACCCCAAGGAGAAACCCCAAACATCAGGGCAGTGATGTGTGTTTGCTGACGTCTCAGGTTCGTGCTCACTCTTCCTCGACACTCCTCATCTCAAGATGTTTGCTGAGAGTGTTGTCGCAGCAGGATATAGGTTGGCAGTGGCAGGGGATTCGAGTTTGCCGGGTGCAATCTCTTTGCACGAATTTCACGATTGAATCTGGGGTCCTACTCGAGCCCCCTTCCATCTCTAGTGCCTCGTGTAAACATGCTTTTCATCCCCAAAACCCTTGCGCATACCAACTCTCCCCTCCAATCCCTTCACCTCGTCACATGGTAGACTAGAGCGTGTCCTGGAGGGGAATGGTGGCCAAATCCCTGAACAGCTACATACCAAAGACTTGGAAGGCGTCTAAAGCGAGTGCCGGCCAAAACACTTGCTACAGCGAAGAGTGTATCCATTGACGACTAAAATGGTGGAAGGTCTCGTTGTTGCGATTCGATTCAGATCCGATCTCTGGGTACTTTGGTCAGAGGAGTTAGGGAGAAGGTGTGTTCATGCAATCATCACTCTTCCTCGTTAGCATAATCTATCTCCCATGCTCCCTGGCACCACAAGTATGGGTCCATTGTCGTTGGGAGGGCCTTTGGCAGACTCTTCAGTGCCGGCGGCAACGTCACCCTGCTGGCTCTTCTCTTGCTTCTCCATTCAGTCACTTTGCGGAGGCTTACGAAATCAAAGAGAAAAGGTCTACCATCAGAAAAATCGAATAGTTTGATCTGATCTTGCCAGTGAGTCTTCGCTTTGGTAAGGATGGAAGCCTTCCGTGATGCTTTTCCATTGGATCCAGTTACGTCTACACCCCTTCCTACCTCCTACTCGGCCCACATGGACAGTTTCAGATGCTTGTTACAGGGCCCATCGTCTTTTTCTGATCCCTATCAAGCGGGTCAGGTGACACCCTTATCGTTACCTTCATCGAGCCATTCATGCTGATCTACGGCCGATGAGGTTCGCAATCCATCACGACCACCTGCTTTTGTCCCAATTTGGATCGGTTTCATCTTGGATGTGCTCCCTCTTTGAATCAGCTCTCCAAGGACTCAGGATGGACAAGGGGAAAGGGTTGAAGGAGTGTGCGATTCTGAGGTAGGCTCCCGGGGAGAACGTAAACCTGTTCGAAAACCTTCTTGAAGAAAGGCTTCATCACGACTGCAAAAGTGGAAAAGTGGAGAGCTTTCCTATGATCGATCCCTATGAGAGCATCATTAACGTCAACCCCTTGATTGCCTCTTATTGCGTTCGAGGCTCAAGTCCTCAAGAAGATTCACTAACTGCATTGAACGTGAAGGAAAACCCGAGGATGTCGCTGGGGCGTGTAACAAGTTGAGCAGACGTTCATAATTTTGGAGAGATTTGCCACAAGCTTCCTTTCTTACTGCATGACAACCTCGACCCACCACTTCCGACTTCACTTCACTTTCTTCTTGGAACTGATCAATCCTTTCCTCCTTGGTCGACCCTTGATTGGATACCGAGATTGTGTCATCGGTACTCAAATTGGATCACATAGGAGAAATCTCCTTGCATGTTCGTCACCAAATTTGCCCACTCGCTCGATCTCCCCTTACCACGACTCAATCGCGTCGCCACCCGTCAACCCCAGAAGAGGTCCCTCTACTACAAGTCGCTACCCCTCCCACCTCGACCAAGAGACGAAGCCAGCATAAGGTCTGAGAATCAATCTCAACAGAAACCACCATCACCAAGTTCAACCGTAATTCGAGCTGAGCCCTGGCGCAACAGACCAGCTCCGCTTTGCCAAACAGACATCATTCACCCTCTGGCACCAACCTCGCTTCATCCTCTCAAAAAGCCCCAAGTACCGCTGACAATAAAAAGGCCGGAAATCCCCTCGCAGTCATCCGCAGAGATCATGCAGAAATCAGAAACGGGTACTGCCGGAAGTGATGCGGGCAAAACCAACGTACCTTCCCGGAAAGGCAGAGTTGGTGCGATAAGCTTACCAGAGGTCCCGATCGAAGCCGTCAAGATCAAGGAGCACGCCGTTACTTTCGACGATATAACCAGTGAGGATGAGTTCGGAAGGATCTTTGACAGCTTCAAAGATTGCCAGGTTGTTCTCATTGGTAGGTTTTGAGAAGCTGGACCTTTGATTACGCATCCAAAAAAAAAAAAAAAAAAAAAAAAGCATACATGCTCATTCCTATCCATCCCCATCCCTGGAACACCTCATCTCCATTCGTCATCACTCTCACAGGGGATGGCACTCATGGCACTTCAGAATTTTACACGGCGAGGGCCACGATCACTCAGCGTTTGATATCGCATCACAGTTTCAACGTTGTCGCTGTCGAAGCGGATTTCCCAGACGCAGAGTACATCGACCGATATGTTCGTCAGAGGCCACCCCCCGAGATGCGTCGAATCCCTTCCAAGGAGGAGTTCGAACCTTTCCGCAGGTTCCCCACGTGGATGTGGCGCAATAAGGAGGTCCAGGCTTTCATCGAGTGGTTGAGGAACTACAACGCTTCCAAAAGAGGTCATGACGAGAGGAAGCTGACCTCCTTCTTTGGCTTGGACCTCTACTCCCTTGGAGCCTCTCTGAGGGCAGTGATCGATTACCTCGAAGTTGTCAATCCGCAGTTGGCAGAAAAAGCTAGGGAACGCTACGGTCACATTGAGCCTTGGATCGAAGAGCCGACCGCTTATGGTCTAGCCTCGCTCCACTTTGACATGTCGGCCTGCGAGAGGGAGGCGACCCAAATGTTGAAGGAGCTGCTCGAGCAGAGGCTCGAGCTCATGTCTCACAAATATGATGGCGAGGAGTTCCACTCTGCCGAGCAGAATGCTGCGCTCGTGGCCGATGCCGAGGCCTATTATCGAGCCATGTTCAAACAGGACGAGAACAGCTGGAATCTGAGAGACAAGCACATGTTTAGCACGCTCAAGAGAATCATCGACACCAAGGGGAAGGACACCAAGGTTGTCATCTGGGCTCATAACAGTCATTGCGGCGACGCAAGGGATACTTCCATGGGTTGGAAGAGGGGAGAGCTCAACATCGGTCAGCTCTGCAGGGAGCACTTTGGCCAAGACCATGTGGGGATCATTGGCTTCGGCACCGAGACTGGCACGGTGGCGGCAGCCAGGAACTGGGATGGAGACATGGTCCCTATGAAGGTCAACCCGAGCAGGAACGACTCGTTCGAGCATCTCTTCCACCTTTCCGGCCTTCCTCGTGCCTTTCTCGATCTGAGGGAGGGCATGTTGGATGAGGAGCTGAGGAAAAACTTGATGAAGGTTCGCCTGGAGAGATTCATCGGAGTCGTCTACAAGCCAGCCACCGAGCGCTGGTCCCACTACTCTTCGGCAAAGCTCAGCAGGCAGTTCGATGCCTACGTATGGATCGAGAATACGCACCATGTCGAGGACCTGGTCGAACACGAACCGAAGACCCCTTTGGCCTTCAACGAGACCTACCCTTTCGGTCTCTGAGACTCGTGCGCCACGTCGTGTGCCACGCTTCGTTTGCTCTGCGGGGGTTTCAGAACTTGCCTGCAACTAAAATCAAAAACCATTCCCTCTGGCCCCAAGCGACGCCTTTTCGTCTCATTTTGCTTTCCGGGAATTTTTCCATCATGCAAGCATGCACGCTTTCATCTCCAACGATCACCGTCACGACAAAGCTTTCAAGCTCTCTTTCTCGTTTTTTTTTTTCGGGCTTTCCCAAGTAGAAAAGCAGAAAGGCAACAAAAGGAAACACTTCTTGTCCCGGACCTTGCAATCGAGCTCTCTGAGGTGGCATGAATATCTATTGCCTTGGTTTTTTGGAAAAAAAATGTTCCTAAAGAGATCAGATGTAGGGCAAGGCCCTCTAGCCGGTCAGGCTGATTGGAAGACCGAGGCGTCCCTAACGAGCGAGGGTAATGTTTAGGATCAGATCACGATTTCAGCTGCGATAGCAATATGGTCCGAAGCGCAAACACCTTTCCGTGGAATACCAGGTCTCAAGACCTCTGTGCCGTGAGTCCTTAGCAGAGACGTTATCTCGGGATATGTGATGGCCGCGCCTCCGTTTTTTGATGCGGGAGCGGCCTCCTTCGAGTTTGTGGATGGACCGACGGCTTGAGGCAGCAGGAAAATGTAGTCTTTATTTCCCCGTCGCATATTCGATGGATTCAGTGTGCGTGTCGGTTCCGAAGGGAAACAAGAGATGTGCGGAAAGCCTCATTCAGTTGCGACCCTTTTGATAAGCCGAAAATTTTCTAACTTTTTTGACAATGATCGAAAATCATTGGAAGCTCACCGAGAGTCAGGCTGAAAAGACTTGAGAAGATGGTCCACATCGGCTCCTTACTGTCACCCGTGTGGACATTCGGAGTTTCAGGATTCCAATCCGGATCATCGTATCTCTCTCTTCCTCTCGATTTTGACTTGATGGGTTTGACAAAGGACGTCAGAGAGAAAGAGTGTTAGCCGCGCATTCAGGGTGGTCTTCTATCAACGGATCTGTTCCCTTTCTCCCAGGAAATAAGAAAAAAGTATATCGAAAGTAGACATGGAAACTCACTCCGAAGAAATTTTGACTCTCTTCTGGATCCTTCACGTCGCCGTACCTGGCACCATAGGCGCTCTGCAGACCTATCCTTTCCTCTTCCTCCACCAGAGAATCAGACCCCTCTTCCGATGGAATGACGCTTGCCTGGTCTGGAGGTGGTCTTGAGAGATCGTGTAATTGGATCATTTCCGACAGGGTCAGAAGCTGGTCATCGACCGTCGCTGGCCTACAGTTCTTCAGCATTTGATCGTCTTTCCCGCCCTCCTCCTCTTCCTCCTCATCTTCCTCTCCCTCCTCTTCCTCCTCATCCACATCTTCCATGCTATCATTTCGATCGGCCTCTTTGTTATCCGAAGGACTTCCCAAGGTTGCTTCTCCCGATCCATTCGGAGAAGATTGTTTACCAGATTCAGCCAGCCTCAACCTCTTCTCATCTATACTCTTATGGACGACTGAACTCGAAGCTATCTCCTCTTTGCAGTGATCGGTCAACCTCTTGCCCGTCAAAAGGTGATAAGTGGCCGAATGAGGCTGGTCGTTGAAGTCACCCGCCAAGACCACGGGCCAGTCCTTGTACTCTGGACCCATGGATTTCCTGAACTCTTCCAGGCTTCGGACTAGTATGCCGGATTGTCTGCACCTTTCGTAGGCGTGCATAGGATGCCAGAAAAGGTGGGTCGTGGCGGCGATCACGCCTTTGGGTCGTGGCGGTGGTGATGCAGAGTCGAAGGATTCCGGATTCGCTGCGAGCTTCAGAGCAACGAAGAGGGCCACATTCCTTGTGACCCTCGAGCAGGCCGACCGTTTGGGTTGATCAGGTCCAGAGACGGACTCGTCATCCAGGTAGATCATCTTCTTCTTCAAGGGAACCTTTTCAAAGCACCTACCCCTGAACCCCCTCCTCTTTACCTTGTCAACCCTCCAAGAGATCATGAGACCATGCTGCTTGGACTCGTAGCCCTTCATGAAGCACCACTCGTAACCGTTTTCCCTCAGAGTCTCGGAGTGAAACTCGATCTTATCTACCTCCTGAAACAAACCGAGGTCCCACCCATGACCCACAAGTTCGGAGGAAAGACCGGGATGACGCTCCTTGAACTTTAAGCAGTCTGACCCTGGGAAGAGTTTCCTCCTCACCAGTCCCTGAGCTAGCATGTTCCAGCTGATCACTTTGATCCTATCCCCCTCCTCCGCTCCTACAGGTACCCCATTGACTCGAGCCGGGACATCACGGCTCAACCTTGCCCAAAGGCGAGGCTGGTACAATTGATTGCCCTTCGCATCGAGATGATCCAAGCCGGGGCCAGAGCCCGCTTCGGCCTCGACCCTGGCTTTCTCCTCCTTTTCCAGTCTTCTATCCTCTTCCAGCTTCTTCTTTTCCGCCCTTGCCTGCCTTATCGCTGCTATCTCCTCGGGGGAGGGCTTCTTCTTGGCCAGCTTGGGCTGGCTGGCTTTCGATGGAGGGTTCTTGGTTTCCAGGGATCCTCCATCATTCTTGGTGGAGGTGAAGGAGGAAGGGGTGGCCATGGTCGATCTGAACCTTTTGGAGAGGAGAGGAGAAAGCTGTGTAGGCGAGGTTTTGGACAGGAAGAGGTTCATGATGCTGAGTCGAAATGTGTTCGCCTCGAGCAGCAGGGGAAAGGGTCAGAGTGTGAATGAAGGTTGAGGAACAGGTACCCATTGGTGATCGGGATCGGAGAGTCCAATCGGGGTGGTAATCGTGGTTCTCTTACCTTCTCCATTCATGATTGTGGAGGTGTGTGGCCCGAGCTGAGGCTGTGGTTGGATTACGTTAAGCCTTAATCCCGAAAGGCCTCCCATTCTCTCTTCTACCCTCTTCCTCCTCCCACACGACATCATCCCCTCCCTCGTCGCCCACAATCTCCTCCCGCACTTTCTCATCCATCCCCCACCCTCCCTTCTCCCACCTTGCATCCATATTCGACCCGCATCGTATTCTTCAACCGCCCACCATACAGCTCCGTTTAAAAAGTGTGCTCGTCTTCCTCTCAATCGCATCGTTGGGATACATGTCCCTGACCAGACTCTCAACAAAGCCAGTCCTCCATCTTTACCCTCTGAAAACCTCCACCTCCCACCTTCTCAGCAGAGCAGTCAACCCACCTCAGTCCAGAAAAGAATCGAGGTTCTTCTTCCACCTCGTCAGCACCCATCCTCCGCGATATAAAGCACCGCGACCTCAGAGAGCACAAGCTAGAAACTTCAAAATGGGCAGCAGCGAATCCACCGCCAACCCGGAGAGTTTCCCAAAGGGTAAATCCGAGGCCGAGTGGCGCACTCAGCTCTCCCCAGAACAGGTGAGCTCAAAATGTTTCTCGTGTGGTCATTCGTGCTTCATTTCTCTAAAGTCCTCTCCCCTCCTTTTCCTCTGCACTTTGTGCTCCTTTTCCTTGGTCCTCCCACATCCTCACCCTACACGCGCTTTTAGTTCCGGATCCTGAGACAGAAAGGAACCGAGAGGCCAGGGACTGGTAAATACGACAGTCACTACGAGACCGGAACATACAATTGCGCCGGTTGCGACGCTCCCCTTTACAAGTCCTCGACCAAGTTCAAGTCCGGTTGCGGTTGGCCCGCCTTCTTTGACGCCATACCCGGAGCTATAAACAGGCACGTCGACTCGAGCTTTGGAATGAAGAGAATAGAGATCACCTGCTCGTCTTGCGGCGGTCACCTCGGTCACGTCTTCCAAGGTGAAGGCTTCCCTACACCCACAGACGAAAGGCATTGCGTCAACAGTATCAGTCTCAATTTGTGAGTATCCCTTGGGTCGGATGCCCACACCCGTTGTTGGTGTGGGCGCCTGTGGGGTTCGGTTCCAGAGTCCCTGCTGGTCTCAACCTTCCAATAGCATGCTGAGGAATCACTTCTCCTTCCACATTCGCACCGCAGCCACGACGAGAAGAATGCGGGAAAATGAAGCCTTCTTGGGAACAAGCCTCGTTTCCTTCTTTCCTTCCTCCCTCTTCTCACTGCGTCCATATGTACTTTGATATTCATCAACCTACCTCAAATTATCTATACCACTCCGAATGAAGAAGCCTGCTCTGCGCGATTGACTTGTCTGAAGGGCTACCCGGACCCTTCGGATGCTTCCTAGAACCGGACATTCTTAAATGCAAAACTTGCCCAAGCCAACAGAGACTGTGCAGGCCCTGCCAGCATTCAGGGTCAAACCGAGAGGAGATGGAGTTGTGAAAGAAGGGGAAGGAGGAGATCAGCGTGATACTCTTCTCAACCGATGCTGGAGGCCGGAAATTGGCAGATCGATGACGGGAGAACCAGATCAGGGTAAGGTTGGGAGAGAGGCGCAAGTTGAGGAAGGTGCTCTGACAAGTAGGTAGGGTTTCAAAGCGAGGAGAGAACGCTTGGGCATCCTCCAACCTCGGGGACCTTCGCGAGCCTCGGTGATATCGGTCTTTCTTCTTCTGTTTGATACGTTTCCAAGACTTTCTTGGAAGGAATGGTGGCCATCCATCGACACCATCAACTGTGGTGAGCGATGGACTCGTTTTCAATGTGGAATGGTTGCTGTGGGAGAGTGGGCTTATGCGTAGTCCTTCGGGCTCAAACTTGATCGTCACTCCGAGTCACATTTTCCGAAGTCATTCTCATAATTCTTCTGCTCCTTCCCATACCGAGTCACATCATTTCCCGGTTGAGGTCTTGACGGAACAAAGCCGAGAGCACCCTCCTTTGAGTGGGAGAGGGGTCGGAGGAGGGTTGACCTCTCCCGTACAGATTCAACGTATCCTCGTTTCAAGAAAAGACACTTCGCGTGACTTGCTTCCGATACGTGACATGAAATCGAGTCACGGCGTACCATTGGCAAGGGTTCGACGGAGGCGGGGATCGGAGGATCTTTCCATCTCCTATCTGTTGGATGTGACTCTTTGCTTGATCCCCTTCTCTCTCTCTCTCTCTCTCTTCTCACCATTCTTGGATCGGGCAAATCTTCATGATAAGGACACTGCCTTAGATCCAGGTTCCTGGATCGGTGACTCAAAAGCCATTCCAACCTGAGCAACACTTGGCCATATCTCTCTCGCACCTCCATTCCTTGGTGCTCAGCTGTTCCTTTTCTCCCTCCCTCCCCCCCCCCCCCCCCTCCCCCCTTGCTAAGAACCCATTTTCCTGACCGTGTAGACCAAGCTTCTCCCTCTATGCAACGTATAAAGAGGGTGTCCTCAGTCTCAACTTTCCCAACAGAGCACCGTCAGATCCGAACCCATTCCCCTCCCCTTAATTTCATTTGATCAATCTCATTTGAAGCTCAGCCGGAGGAGACTCGGGCATCAGTGCGGATCCTTGAGTCAACTCCATCATCATCTCCCTCTCAAAGAAGAGCAAAAGCTGGTCCAAAGATGGAGGAAACAGTATTATCACCGATCCCGAAGGGCTGCACCCCTCTACCCGAACCTTGGCATCACCTCTATGTCGACCCGGATAAGGAAAGGGTGGATTTGCAAGCCGGCTGGGACTGGTTGGAGAAACATGCATTTTGGGTAGGTTAACGCTGATGTCAACCCACCTCCCTTGGCCTTCCAATCCTTGTCTAATGTACCACTTTTTGCTCCCGCCACAATTCGACCTGGAACCTACTTTAGGGAAAGGAGAGGACGAAGGAAGTTTTCATCAGGTGATTTTTTTTTAAACTTTTTTTTGACCTTTTTTGGAATGGAGAGTTAGAACAAGTGTCACTCACAAGCCATCTTCGTTCTGTGACTCCCACTCTTCTGATCCCCTCGAATTCGAACATGGGAATCCCATAAACTCCTTTTCCTGCCTGGGAAAATTTTCACGAAAATAACGCCGAACAGTCAAGTGAAATCCTCGTACATGACGTTCTCGTTGAAAAGGAGGAGACCCAAAGATTCTGACCGATCGACGGACGAGCAAGTCGGAATGGCCAAGGTGGTTGGGGATGGTAGTATCGCCATCCTCCAGGACGTATACGTGCTTGCCTCCCTGCAAGGAAATGGCCTTGGAGTAGCTTTTTTGGAAGTGGTCCTGGATCACCAGGACAGGGATTCTTGGAGGTGGATGCTTCACGCCGGCGACAGGAAAGATTGGTACATAAACAGGTTCGGCTTCGATTGCGTGGGCGAGGTATCGAGGGGAAAGATTTTGGATCAACCGATTTGGCTCTTGGAGCGGGACGGCCTTGTTGTCAAGGAGTTGAAGAGAAGGAAAGATGCGGAGAAAGGAGCAGCGACACCCTTCTGATACACGCAGCCTCCTGCTGCTTCCCTATGCGTCCCACGATGGGGCTATGGTCGGATCTGATTCGAAACCATGTCGGAGGAAAAGGATGACCGCTGTGTTTGAAGGCTATGTAGACTAGGCGGCGGGGAGACAAAGTGGCGATCGACTGCGCCATTGAACGTGGTGATCTTGACAAAAAGAAATTCCACACAGAAAGGTTGCTCAGATCCTTGCGTCGAGCTTCCATCCTCCCAACCTCCACCGCAAGGATCCAATCACCATGGACGAGACTATGCTTAGGCTACCCATGATGAAGAGCGCGGGCCTGTAAGCCTGGGTGCCTGAGCCCGGACCTCCAAAGGCATCCAAAAGGTAGCCAGCCGTGGGTCCGCCAAGCGCGGTACCCAACGCCCTGGACATGGTGATCATGGACATAGAAAGGGCCAGATCCTGGACACCGAACACGGAAGCGTTCACCGGGGGCTGGAGAGAGTACATCGCGCCGCAGCACGAGCCATTGATGGCCATAAAGAGTAACAGAACGCTCAAGGAGTTTGCAACGGTCCAGATGGCGAGGATGCTGAGCCCCATGAAGAACAAGACCAGCATGTAGGTCGTCACGGGTCCCAGACTGGTATCGGCCACGAAGCCAAACGCCAGCCTACCTAAGGCCGAGGAGAGGTTGTAGCCTGACACCAGCCACGCTCCGACGTTAGAGCTCAACCCGGCCGAGGTGGCGTAGGTTGGCAGGAAGAAGGTGGGGACGAATAGCGGGAAGGTGGAGATGGCGGTCCCAGACATGAGCAGCACGAACCTGTAGTCCTTGAAGAGTGCCAGCCTGAAGGCAGCTTTGCCAGATTTCCACCTCGGCTTCAAGGTGTAGGAAGCGGGCACCAGGATGATGTAGGCCATGATCCCCAGCGCTCGGATCCCCCACTCCAGGCCTATCCTTTCGACCAGTCTCGAGAGCAGGATGGACATGACGGCTCCGCCGACCCCACTGCCGGAATAGACGATGCCTATAGCCAAAGCTCTCCGTCGAGTGAAGTACTGGGCGGCCAGTGAGTTTGAAGACCAGAAAACGAAAGCGTAACCACAACCAAAGATGGCCTGGCTCAAAAATAGCATGGGTAGCGACTTTAGGGAGAACGAAGTTGAAACGTAGCCCGTTCCGACCAGCATGGCGCCCAGGAGTCCTGAGAGCCGGTTCCCGAATGAGTCGATGAACTTGGTGCAGGGGATCGCCAGGATCGGGGTTAGGACTACAGTCACCGAGGATAGCCAACCCATGGTGGAAGCCGTGGCTAGACCTCTGTCGATCAACCTATCTTGAATGATACCGAAAGAGTACACAAGGCCAAGTGTGTAGAAGAAGAACGTGGTGCAGCCTCCGACTACCATCCAGGCTCTCTTACCCCCATCGGGTGGAGAGGAGTTCGTACTTTCCCTTCCGGTTTCAATCGTTTCAGCGGCTTCGCTGACTGTGGCGAGCATTGGGTGTGGTGGTCGTCTCGCACGATCTGGAGCGTTCATCGAATGATCCCCCCTCCGGTCCGCCGCCTCCCATTCTTCCGTCTCATGAGATTCAACTACCGGACCTCCTACCTCTCCCTCGCTTTCTTCAGTAACTCCTCCGTACCTTGACCTCCCTGATCCGGGTTGAATCGCGCTCGTTCTTGAAGAACTGACCAACTCGATGGAGTCAGCTTTGGCCATATCTCTGGCCACTTCGAATCCAAACAAAGGCTGCTGCCCCGTCTCGGCTCCTGGTCGGATCATGCCTCCTTTTCGTTTCTCTGTTTTTCTATCAAGGACTGCTTTCCCTGTACCCTGATGATCAGCAAGGACGAGTAGCGTTGTTAAAGATGGAAACGTCTGAGTGTCCGGTTGGGTCCAAGCTTGAAATGTAAGGTGTCTTGTCCGTATCACCGCCTTCTTGCAGCAACCTAGGGAAAACCGACCCCTTACTTGCTCTGATTCCAGGCGAGGGTACGCCAGTACATGCAAATGGGCCAACACATATATGAGAAGAGCGTGCCTCTTCCATTCCCCCGTTTTTGGCCGGCACTTGACCAGGACCAACGAAGATGGTCCCACTGAGTGGCGGTGACGTTCGGGGTTGCGGGCTAAACACAAGACGCTGATAACGGTAGATTCCGTATGTCGGAAGACCTGTCATGATGAACTTGATCCGGATCCCTCCATCAGAGCCAAAACCATGCCAAAAAAAAAAGCGGAACCCGAACTAAGAAAGTGAGCTTTTTCTTTTCTCTTCACACTCATCGGGAATAGAGGGAGATCCAGTGCTCAGTTGCTAACGACCGGAAGTTCTGCCTTGGAGTCGATACGGCAAGACAAGCCTGCTACCGACTGCACTACCAACATGCGAAGCTCACCTGACTCAGCGGAACAGGCATTTGAATGGAAAGCATGTGGGCGATTTTACTGTTTTGACTCTTCCTTACCCTCGTGACCAAAAAAGCCTGTCCATCGCCTTCGTTGTCGGGCCTTTTTCGTTCGGCCAAATTCGGAATGGGAATTTGGTCAATGTATGACCTGCCTAGCATATGCAACTTAAAGCTTGCCAGGGGCACTCGGGTGTCGCTGTGTGAGCTCGAGCCTCCCCGTTTGGAACTATGATTATCTCCCTCATCTCGGACGAGCCAAGCTGTGCAAGGGTTCTTTCCTCCTTCTCTAGGCCCCAAGATGCCAATCCACCCTCGTCTTCTGAACCCCCTAGCCCGTAATGAGGCCAATCGATGAGAATCTGAGGCAACTTGCCTGGTTGCAGCTCTTCTCTGAGCTTTCTTTTCCACCCCTCAGCTCGCAACCAAGCTCTTTCTGGTTGATGCTTTTTCGAGGTAGGCAACCAAAGTGGGGATCATTCCAAGTGCAATATACCCCGCTATGGAAATGAGGAGGGAAAAAACAAAAACAGAAACCCCCACCCGGCACTGAAGATTCGAAGAGCGTTTCGATCATGTGGAGGCCAGCAACCCTTCATTTGTAAATTCGAGTCTGTTGCGATCGATTCCGCCGTTTTGGGTCTTGGCCGATTCCTTTGACAACCTACGTATTTCGGCAGGAAGCAACTTGATAGGTTGAGCACCAGAAACCCACATCGAAATCGAGTTTCAACGCCCGTCTCTGGTGACTTTTGACTTCGTCCATCCCTTGTTCCTCTAGTTCCACACAATCCGAGATTCGCTTTCTTCCTCAAGACCGACGGAAGGAGGAAGGTAGCAAGTATGGAGGAGCAAGTCGACACCCTGGCTGATAGGTTACTGGCCAAGCTCAAGAGGTAGGTTCAATGGCCTTTTGAAACTTTCCCTGACTGGCTTTGTCGTGATCTCTGATCCTTGTCATCGCACATACCCCGCCTGATTCAGAGATCCGAGCAAAAGGATCCTGGTAGGCGTTTGCGGTGTACCCGGATCTGGTAAAAGTTCACTGGCACTTCATGTGGCTCGGAAAATCAACCAGTTGGCATCGGAAGGACGAGGTGAAATCGGTCTCGAGACTTCCTCACCCATAGCCGTCGTGGTTGGGATGGACGGTTGGCACTACACACGGGAGAGGCTTTCCACTTTCCCCGATCCACAGCACGCCAGGGACAGGAGGGGTGCTCACTTCACCTTTGACGCAGTGGCCTTCTCCAACTTTGTCGAGAGGCTACGAAATGATGTTCCGCCCCGCTCTGTCCACCTCGCACCTTCATTCTCCCACTCGCTCAAGGATCCGGTCGAAGACGATATAGAAGTTTCACCCGGGCACAGGATCGTCATCGTCGAGGGTCTGTACTGCAACCTGAGCGTCGGGGAGTGGGTAAGGGGAGCTAGGCTCTTCGATGAGAGGTGGGTGTTCGAGGTCGATCGTCAGGCTGCCAAGGAAAGATTGAGGATACGACATGTCTTGACCGGGGTAGCCAAGGACGACGAGGAGGCCATTTGGAGAGGTGAGTCCCCGAAGGCGCTGGCCTCTTCTTTCCACATTCACTTGATTTTCGTTTGTATTGGATTTCACCAGCACTCCACGTCAACTCCTGGTAGAGGAAGGCGAGGAGGGAGGAATCTTGGTAGCATCTACACATACGTGGAACGCCTGTTCGGCACCCACATGTTTCGGCTTGCACCTCTGATCGACTAATCCGTGTTTCTCATTTTGCGACCCATACCTTCCAACTCGAACCCTTTTCCTGTCCCTTCTCAGCTGAGAACAACGATCTCCCCAACGGAGACTATCTCCTTTCGAACCTGTACGAGCCGGTTGTGAGGATCCAGAGCCTTGAGGATCCGAGTTGGGCAGGGGCAGAGTAAAGTGGTGGTGGATGGTCAATGTCGGCCGATAGAAGGTGCTCGGACAAGGCCGAACGCCTTGACGAACAGGCCACTCCTTTTTTGTTTCCCCAATTGTTTCACTCTTTAGATTCCACTCTTGTTTTTTTACCTGCACCTTTCAAATCGCAACAGGCCTCCTCGGAAGCTTTTTCGCCGACTTGGCCCTCCGCTGTCTGTCTCCCTTCCCTTGGTCCTCTTCTCGTGGAGCTCCAAGTCACATTCCACCAACCACCACTCTTCCCCTTCCATCCCACATACCTCCTTCCCACATTAAACGCTTTGCATCGATACCACGACAGCCCTCCTCCCGCCCTTACCACTCTCGGAATAGAAACCAAACAGGATGACTGACGCCTACACGAACGAGATCCTGACCCAAAAGGTCGACCAGATCGTTTCCAAGCTGGTCAACCAGCCATTGCCACCCATTCAACCTCCCCCAAAAGTTCCAACAACTTCGGCAGAGGTGGCATCACTCATCGACCACACGCTCCTCGCGCCGGCCTCTACCCTCCAGGAGGTCAGGAATGTCTGCTCCGAAGCGAAAAAGTACAAGGCCTGCACGGTGTGCGTCAACAGCTCAATGATCCCAATCGTTTCAGAAGAGTTGAAGGGGTCCGGAGTCCATCCCATCTCGGTCGTCGGCTTCCCTTTCGGCAGCGCCAACACCGAAGGCAAGGTCAGGGAGGCCCAGGTCGCGGTTGAGCAGGGCGCCAAGGAGATTGATATGGTAAGTCGAACAACCACCGCTCGAATCGGTCGTGGAAGATACTAACCCTTGAGTCAGGTCAACGAGGCTGATATTAGCTTCCACTTTCTGCCACTCTGTTGCTTTCCCTTGGTGGATTTTCTTTTCCATCTCCCTCTCCCTCTCCCTCTCACGCACACTTACCGAAAATGGAATAAAAAAAAGGTCCAAAATATCGGACTCTTGAAATCCGGCCGATACCTCGAGGTGTATAACGACGTTCTGGAAGTGTCAAAAGCCTGCGGACAAGCCACTCTCAAGGTCATTATCGAGACTTCGCTTCTGACCGCGCAAGAGATCATCGCTTCTTCCTACCTGAGCTGCCTGGCTCTGCAAGGTGATGGGTTCATCAAGACATCTACTGGCTACGGTGGAGGAGGAGCCAAGGCCGACGATATCAGGGTTATGTACGAGGTCTGCCAACTGGTCTCCAAGGAGCTTAGCTTACCCGGCGGCCGGGCGACAAAGGTCAAGGCAAGTGGAGGGATCCGTTCCCTGGCTACGGTTAGGGAGATGGTCCAGAATGGAGCTCAGAGAGTTGGCGCTTCCGGCACGAGCAAGATCATCTCCGAGGTCGAGGGTGGAAAAGTAGAAGCTGACGCTGGGGGTTACTAGAAAGACCAGAATGACTTCTCCCTTTCCTATCGAGGTGTTTCCGCGAGATCGCGCTCCCCCGACCTCTTTCTCCTTTTCTTATCCACGATGTGATGAACGAATTCATGAAATAATTCATGTCAAACTTTGACCTAAGTGGTGCGACATGGTGAATATCTGAATGACTCCCACTCACCACCATGTCGGAAGCGCTATTCCGGATCCGTCACTGAGGAGAGGGATTCGTTCCGGTGAATCGCAGATCTTGGCCACGCCTGGTGTGTGATCTGGTTTGATCGAATATGTGCTATGAATCTGCGAACGCTTGGAAGAAATCGCAGCTTCCCGATCGAGGAAGGGGATAGGAAAAAACATTGAGGACCCTTTTCCATAAACCAAGAGGAAACGCAACCCCCTCCCACAGGAAAACCTCCCTACCCACAGACTGACATATGGATTGGGATGTTTGGATTGATCTCATCGCATCCTTCCTCTTTTTCCCACCTCTACAGTATGTGATTACCATGCACTGAATATGCATCTGAAACTATTCGACCGACACTTGATTCTTTCTCATCAATGAGCGTTTGGAGTAGGGCACAATTTTGGGTTTTACCTTGAAACTGTATTGTAGTTGTTATGTGAATTCTACCACCGCAAGTTGCCCGTATAGTTTAGTCGCTATAATACTCCACTCGTACTCAATCATCACTTGGTGAGGTAGTAGATGGAGAGGTCCGTCGTTCAAATCGGCGTGCGGGCAATTCCTTTTTTTTTCTTTTTTTCTTTTTTTTTACGCCAAGATTCTGAGTTGCGATACAAGTTCGCCAGCCCAGATCCGCCCAAAGCTGCTCCGAAGTATCCGTACGTTGTAAACGTTACTTTAATTCGTGGACGGACACTCACTGATCTCGTCTAGGAAAATAGTGGAATCTTGTCTATGTTCTGTCGCAGGCGCCGGAGCCATACGTCGACATGGCCCCTCCAGGTCTCGATATGCTGCACAAATATTGAATTATTCTTCCTGCGCTCACACATTGGCTCGCCACCGTCCCGGGAGGCTCTGACTGACTTACGACTTTGACGGCACAAGAAATCGCATGGGATATTCATGATTGTCTGTAATGCAATAGTGAATGTTTGTACATATACACGGTGTACTTTGATCGCGTAGATTTGGATCGTTTTTTCTTTGATTTTCCTATGCGTTTCCTTCGCCAACGCTGCGAATGATTCCCCTGCTCCATCCACGAGACTCGGTTCCAAGTCTGCAATTTCAGGAGCTCCTTTCTCTCAGCTTGACCGTACAGTGGATGCTGGCTCTGTTTCCCTTGGCGATTTCGGCCTGGCGAGTGGCGACTCGGCGGGAAGTCAAACCTCCATCGTATGATCACGGAAATAGAAGCTAAGATCACCCATCCTCGAGTTGGCTATTAAGACTGGTGTTTAGCTACTGTATGCGAGCATTCAAGTTTGATTTAATGCAGAACCAGTTGCAGAGCTGGTTGAACGAGAAGTCACAGAACATAAGGTTACCCGGGTACTTTCGATTCGAGTCAGATTGACGGTGGTGGGCCTGTGTCTTGTTTCATTTATCTTTATAGGAACCTTTGGTGAACAAAATTTAAAATAAGAGTTGAAGGGGAGTGGAGTTGGGGTCTCTTCGATCGGACCGTGTTTGTTTTAGATTGCGAAGGGGGCGAACCTGAACCATGATGATGATCATGACGGTGTACACCTCGAGACAGATCTTGTCGCCGCCACTCGTTTTCAGCCCCGGGCTGCTACCCTCCCTCTCTCATTCCTCACCCGACGCCCGCCTGCCTTCTTGCTTCATTCACCATCTCTCCCTCCCCTCGACCGAAGGGGGAAAGTAACCAACTCCGACTTGCGTACCTCTGGCCTTCTTTTCGCGTTGCGCGCCATCTTCATCCCGCCCCCCAACCTCGACCTCAACCCCAACCCCAACCCCAGCTCACACATTCTCCCATCCTTTAACCTTCACCTCCTTCAGCCATCACGTGCACCCTAGTTATCGTCATTGTCATAGTCATAGTCATAGTCATCGTCATAGTCATCGTCAGCATCACCTCACCATCTTGATTCCTTCCTCACCGCTCGCTCAGCCCCTTCAGCAACGCTGCCCGGCCGCCCAATACAGTGCTACCCTCCGTTACTTCGGAGATCTCACGCGCCAAAGTCATTCACCCTCCAACCTCTCTGCAACTTTGTCACATCCCTAATTGGTCTCGGACAAGGCTTTTCGGACGTGCCTTCGTGGTTGACACTACGTGCGGCTCCTTCGTCCCTCACCTCCCCTCGACAACTTCTCATTCAATCCTAGTTGACCACCTATTGACTCCCTATTGCTTATCTTTACCGGCGCGCAACTGTCTGGCTTGTCCCCAAGTTTCGACGAAGAAGGCTCTCAAGACAACTGCCCCTTTGACCACACCACCTTTAAAGACAACACGTCGCAATTGGATCGACGTTCCCAACCACCCTTGTCGCTGGCTCAATGCGACGCCAGCTTCCGCTCACTCGCTTACCTCTTGGCAGCCTCATACTATTCTGAAACCTAAAGCAAGGCTCACGGGTGAAGGCCCGATAAAGAAAATACCCATTCCAATTTTATCCTTGCACTCACTCAGGCCTTCTCGGTGTCTCATCCCAGCGCTTCTCAGCAAGCCTGTGGCGATAAGCCCGTTTGAGGAGATCGATAGACGTGAAGAAGACTTTTTCTTCCTTTTTACCCCCGCCCCTCACCTGAATGTGATTTCGTCTTTTGGATAGACGACCTAAACCTGTTTTTTATCCATCCATACACATAGCAGAATGACTGGAGCAAATCATAGGAGGGGCGGCCACGGGGGAGCAAGTGGTTCGACCTCTATCAACCAGAAGGCGGCGTTGGCCTCTGCCTATCAGGAGCTCGGGAAAGAGCTCTCTTCTGGCAAGCTCAAGGCCGTGGGCAACTACACTCTTCAGAGACCCATCGGGGAAGGCACTTATGGAAAAGTCAGACTTGGAATCCACCGGCTCACAAACACCAGAGTGGCAATCAAGCAAGTCCCCAAGGCTCATTCGGCTAGCCTGACGAGGGAGATCCATCATCACCGGAGGCTGCACCATCCGCACGTCATGAAGCTCTACGAGGTGCTGGCCACTGAGACGTACATTTGGATGGTCTCCGAGCTTTGTGCTGGAGGTGAGCTATACGATTACCTCGTCGAGAGGGGCACTCTTCCCGAGGCTGAGGGGAGGAGAATATTTGGACAACTCTGCCTTGCAGTCGCCTACATTCACGGCAAGGGTATCGTCCACAGGGATCTCAAGCTTGAGAACGTCCTGCTCGATGAGAGGTGCAATGTCAAGCTGGGCGACTTCGGCTTTACCAGAGAGTTTGAGGGTAAGAAGCTGATGGAAACGTACTGCGGTACCACTGGCTATGCCGCACCGGAGATGCTGGCCGGGAAGAGGTATACGGGAGAAGGTGAGCATCAAGCATGCCTCGGTGACTGGATTGCTCCTAGCCCATGGTTGAGCTGAGTCTCCGCGTTTACTCACAAAAATACTTCTTCTCTGCCCCCTTTCTTGTCATCAGAGGTTGACATTTGGTCGCTCGGTGTCATCTTGTACGCCTTGCTCTGCGGGGCATTGCCTTTTGATGATGACGACGATGACGTGATGAAAGCAAAGATCCTGAAAGGCGACTATGAAATTCCCGATGTCTTATCCGAAGGTGAGGAGAGTACAGCTTACATGCATATGTGGATGGCATTCAACATGATAGCTGACACCACCGACGCTTTGATTCTCGTCGCAAACCTATTCAGAGGCGAAAGATCTCATCTCTTCCATCCTTCAACAGGATCCTTTACAGCGGCCAACAATCAAGTCTATACTTGCACACCCCTGGTTCATCAAACTCATGGTATCGACGCCGATGTCAACCGTGGACGAAGACGCAGACTACTTTTCCTCCGTGGCTGAGGATGGCGACACCGGGAATGCTGAAGGAGTACTTCCAGATATTGGGGAAGATCTCGACAAACCTATCCTCAATGTGATCCAGCAAACCAACGAGCCTCACATACCTTCTCCTTTGTCAACAACTGCGTTTACCGCCTCAGATTCCGGCAGGTCGTCGACTTCGAGCTCTCCATCATCTTCAGTTGACCGCGAGATGGCCCACAAACAGTCGGCGTCAGGTCTCTCCGAAAGCAGCTACTATTCAGCCTTGAGTGACAGCGAATCCAGCGATCGCCGTTCGAATTCGACCGACATCACTGACCCGGCATCACCCGAGGGCTTGCCTGTAGATCTTTGCTTCAACGGCGATGCCAAGAGCAAACCATCAGCGGCCAAAGCAGAGCCTCAGAAGATGAGCATTCACCGCAACGAGTCCCAAACCACGATCAAGCGGACCAGCTCGAACGGTAGCGAAAGCTCGCGTGGTGGTGCCAAAATCTCTGGGAGGTCGCCTTCTGTAAAGCTGCCGACACACCACGAGTCGCCTGGCTCATCCGAGACCGATACAGACGACGTTCCTATCGCGAGCTCGATACCCAACATTGTCAAGAGAGGCTCGCAAGGATCCTCCATGGGGCACCATCGGACTCCTTCGAGGACCAAGCGGAGGTCGCTGTCATCCAGCGGACTATCCGACCATCACCCGCCGCAGATTGGATCAAAACCAATCGACTACGTGGCCTTGCTGACACAGCTTCAGCCCGCAGCATTCTCGACAGCGCTCGAGCAGAATCTTCTTCATCAGCTGAGCGCCCTGGGTATCGATGTTGGACAGATGGTACACAGCATTGTTACGGATGCGTGCGATGCTAGTGGAGCCATGTGGTGGATGCTGGTCAGGAAAGCGCAGGAGAAGGATCCGGCGAGTGTGCCTTCATCCAGTTTTCAAACATTGCCCGCTGCACCGTCCAGCCCAAACCGGGCAAACGTCCCTCCGCCACCTTTACCCCCGAAGGATCCGAATCGCAAGTCGGAAGGTCCTGCTTTGATTGAATCAAGTCAGAGTACACCGAGGAAAAATGAGGCGGACAAAGGGAAAGTGGCCAGGTCGCAATCTTTGGATCAACTGTCGGCATATGCTGCGGAATCTGTCGGACAGAGTGTGGCAGCAAGGCTAGCTGAGGCTCCCACTTCCGCTTCGTTGGACTCTTTGCAAGTAGATCGGGTTCCGATCTCCTCTTCTGACAGCACAACTCCGAAGCCGAGTAAACCAAGGCAGACGGAAAATGGTTCGCCTTTGACCCGCCAGGAATCGTCCCTGATTAGTGCGAGTGATTCACCTCAAGGAAAGAGACGGCCCGCACATACCGACAGAGCCCGAAGTAATTCGCTTTCGATGAAGCAAATCGCATCGAGCGTTCTCGGTGGCCATCGTGACAAGGATAAGAATCAGCCAGAGCAGGTCTGTGTAGCTGGTGAAAACCTTCCCTTTGAAAGGGCAAGAAGCCCAGGCTCGAGCATTTTCGGTAAGAGGACAACCAATTACGCGAAAGAAGGAACTTCAGGATCCGATTCCCAGCCGTCCACGCCGAAGAAGAGCGCAGTGGACACGGAGAAGGATCGATCGAGAAAAGTGATGGCAAAGAAGAGCATCGAGAATGACCTTGATCGAGTCAGGGCCATGGAATCGGGGAAATCATCGCCTTCTAGATCGAGCGGAGCGGATGATACCAGTAAAGCAACCCCTTCGGCCTCGGTAGATTCTTTCAGTACTTTGTCATTGACTCCTCAGACAAGTGAGAAAGGCAATGGTAAGTCTCGATCAGGCTCTTCCTTCATGGCTACAGTCAGGACCTGGCTAGGCTCAAACGAGAAGCAGAGCCGAAAGTCCAAGAATAGCAGCAAAAAAGGAACCAAAATTTCAGCATCCGGTCTTGGCCGCGATGGACCTGGGTCCAACAGCCAGGCCGTTGCCTGGAATAACAGCGTCCGGAATCGGTCGGGCCAGTACTCGTCCGCTGCTGCGAATCGCAGAAGCCCTCTGAATCCGATCCACGGCCATGGCGGCAGCTCAAGTCGCAGGTCTTCAACAGGCAGCGCTTACCGGTTCGAAGGCCCCGCTCCAGCGCATCTTCATCAGCCATCCAGATCATCGAATCTCCGCCGGCAAAGCGCCGGGAGTATAACCCCGACCGGAACCCTCTACGCCGACTACACTTTCGACAACAGCGTCGGTCTTGGCTCTTCGAGGTCGAGTCGACCCTCAAGCTCCCACTCCCAGCAGCAATTCCATGGCCTCCATGGCAAGAGTGGGTCGGTCAGTAGCACGAGCTCCATTCTAAGGAATCAAGGATATGCAGGTAGCACTAGACGCAGCATTCACGGTCGAAGACCAAGCCACGATGGTGGCACGACTGTTCGCAGACATCGCGCATACGGTTCCATCTCCGGAGAAAGTCCGAGTCGCTCAGGATCATTGCGCCGCTCTAGACCAGGCTCACTGCATTCACGCAGCTCTTCGATGGGGCGCAGCGATGTTGGAGGAAGAATCCCAGAAGCCGAGGAGATATTCGATGAATCCGGTAACCAATTGCCTCGATCAGGAATCTCGACACCCAGGAGATCGACTGACTCGAGGCCTGGCAGCTCTGGCCTAAGGAATGAAACGGGCAGGGCCTCGCCATGCGCTTCTCTGAAGGCCGATGTTCACACCCACAGCATTTTCGTGGCGCACAAATCCAGATCGCCGTACAAACCACCTTCTGCAAACCCTTCGTTGCATGGGGTTTTGACGAGGGGATCGCCTCATATGCCATCTAGCCCAGCCCTAGTAAACTCTTCTGGAAGCAGCACAGCTGGAACGTGGAGGAGGAGCTGGGGAAGGCCGCCACCAAGTTGGACCGGCCTCATAGACCCCCCGAAATCGGCCGATGGTGCAGGGGGAAAAGACGATTCCCGACAAAAGTTGAGGGACGTGTTTGCAAGCAAGGAGAGAGAAGATGACTGGATTGACGAGGATGATGAGCCGAGCTACAGTGGTGGCTTGGGTCAGCTCGACTCTTTGAGTGGTGCGAGTTGGGACGCCGGGAGCTACGGGGGAGATTCCAACCGAGCAAGAGGGTCGCCATACTCTACAGCGAAAAGCTTCGCTGCCAGGGAGGGTTTGACAGGCAACTCAGTCAGCAGCGGCAATGGCGGTGGTCTTTTTGGATCAGGAAGGTACGCAGGCGTTAGATCTCTATTCCAACCGCCCGCACTCGGTAACGAGTTTTCGCCCAAGCTCATATCGAGCGTGTTCACTTCCAACGGGGGGAATGAGAAAGCACCCGGAGGCGTCAGCGCTGTAGAGGCCGAAAGAGGCGGAGCGGTGACGACGACATCACCTTCTCTCACACAGGAGGGGATGCCTAACAACATCGGCGGCATGAGCAGTTCCAGAATCCGGACTGGGTCAGCAGCACCCGCCTTCAAGGGCAACATCATTGAGGAGGAAGAGGAAGATGAATGAAAGTTACCGCCTTTGCGTGGTAGTGCCTGCTCGATCCCACCCTTGCCACTTCTCCCATGTTTTCCCTCGCTGAAAGGGTGAAAAGAAAAGAAAAGAAAGGAGGTGGAGGGAAGTGTAATGGCGCCACTCTTTCTTTCTCATTTCGACATTCTCTTATCGTCCTGTTCTTTAATCGTCCTGTCCTTCCTTGTGTCTCCCCTGTTTCCCTTTGATTTTTCTGTCTTTTTTCTCCCGAGCATCTCTCTCTCTCCAACCCAAACCCTCCGCTCCCGTTTCCTCCTCATACACGTAAATCCACCCTGATCTCACCCTGTCCCCTTAGAGCCATGAACCTGATCCTTCCCAACTCTTCCATACATTCCCTGACTTTGGCGCAGAAAAGGAGAAAAAAACAAAAACAAAAACAAGTAAAACTTTAAGGATACACAGATTCAATCCAGGAACACAGAATTATACCCTTCTTGCTCCTTTCCCCTTTTGTCCGCTGTGAAGTTGGACCTTCCCCACCGTTCCACCCTTCATCGTAACATGGGAAGAAACTGAACCTCTCCTCTTTTTCCTTCGGGTGGCCTTCTCTTTCACCGAGTGCGCTTCTGTACCCTTTGAAATCCCCTTTCCCGCCCTTCTCTTTGCATGTCCCCAAGATTTTTCCCCTGGGGCGCTTGAAAAGGGAAAGGGAACAAAAGGAATACGAAAAGAAAACAAGGAATGAATGGTGTCACTTTTCTGAAGTGGACGAAAGGCGTAGTACTCCTTTGCGTCACTGCTGGTGTTTCTGTACGACGGTTATCCCGATGATCGTGTGGTTCAGGTAGAGGGGAGAAGGAGGGCGACGGGAGGGGAAAGCGTTTGCTGCATGCAAGTTATTATTGGAAGGATGTTGGGTGATGCTGAGACACCCTTTCGACGTATCTGAAGCATTTCGGTTTTTTAAACCTTTTTATTAAAAAAAAACCCCTTGAAAAGTGACTGCGGGGATGCAGAAAGGACAGAGACGTTCCAACCCGTTTGGAACT
This sequence comes from Violaceomyces palustris, assembly GCA_003144235.1. Lineage (NCBI taxonomy): Eukaryota > Fungi > Basidiomycota > Ustilaginomycetes > Violaceomycetales > Violaceomycetaceae > Violaceomyces > Violaceomyces palustris. Next base: position 32,927 of record KZ819713.1, on the reverse strand, counting down.
CCAGAAGATTTGCGTACGCACTAACCCCATCCTTGAGCGTCTAGTCTCTGGTTCAATCCCTCCCATTCCTCATCAAACACTCTCTCCCTCCGTCACCTCCTCCTTCTTCTTCCCCTCATCACCGATCATGGCCCCAACCCTCTCCCAAAGCTCAGGTTTACACCCCATGGCCAGGAGCATGACAGCTGGAAGGTGGATCAGACTGACCCAGAAGCACCACCTCGCGGCTTTCAAGGTGCCAAACTTCCAAAACTTCCAAGCGGCGTGGACCATGGCCAGGTTGAGGGGGGTGGAGAGGACAGCGTACGCCATCGGTTGGACCGCGCCGCTCAAGGGCAGGGCGAGGACGCAGATGGGGATCATGAGGATGGCGTACCTCAACGAAACCCTCTTGTTCAGGGAAGGGTTGGTGACCGCCATCATCCTGTACCCTCCCCTGGCGTACTCTGCCCTCAGCGTGTGGGCCAGCGAGTTGAAATGCGGGAATTGCCATGCGAAGAGAAGTGCTGCCAGGGACCAGGCTCCTAGGTCAGTGATCTGGTTCAAGGTCCCCGTGCAGGCTGCCCATCCCATCAGCGGGGGTAGGCCTCCAACCAGGGCCCCGACCCATGTGTTAGCGATGCTCATCCTCTTCATCGGCGTGTAGATGAACGAATAGAGGACGATGTTGGCGGCTCCCAAGGCGGCCGTTAGTGGGTTGACTGCCAAGCCCAGGAGACCGACTCCGGTCACTGCCGAGGTGGCGGCGTAAGTGAATGCGTGGAGAGGGGTGATAGAGCGACTTGGGAGAGGTCTCGCTCTCGTCCTCGGCATTTGAGCGTCGTAGGGAGACTCGACCAACTGGTTCAAGGCGTTCGCTGCCGCAGAACAGAGCGTCATACCCGCGGTGAGGGCCAGGAGGGTGCCGACGGGAGATGCCGTCGCCACTGTCAGTGCGGATGGGCAGAGGGCGTAGCCGGCCATCCCCGTCAGGACCACCAAGAAGGTCAGCTTTGACTTTGAGAGTTGCTTGTACAGTTTGGGGATGGTAGTCGAGTTGAGGGGTGGGGCAGGTCGGTAATTGGAATGGGACACGACCGGGGTTGTTGTCTGCTCAACCTGTCTCGACCTTGGATCGACGAAAGAAGGGTCATTCGACGTGGAAGCGAAGGGGGCCGATTCCAAAGTTGGGGTCGCTCTTCCGTTCCTTGTCGAGGTCGAGAGAGATCTTGAGCCGCTACCGCATATGGAGGCGTTCGAAGGTTTGACGCGGTTGGTGCTGGGAACACCAAAGTTTTGGCCACCGCTGGATGAGCGACTCCCGAGCTGGGTTCTCAAAGCTCTGTAGGTACTCCAGACAGCGTCCCCATCTAAGTAGCATCCTTTCAACCACCTGTTCACCTCACCTGCTTCGCTTTCGTTCCATTCGAAACCCGTCCTGGAGTGCAAGACCCTCCGATTATCGAATATGACGCACTCGCCTTCTTCCATCTGCTTCTCGTACCTGAACTCCTCATCCAAAGTCAAGCCAGAGAAGCGTTTCAACGCGGCGTAAAACTTCTGACGGTCTTCTTGCGCCTTCAAAAAAGGCGATGGATGAAGGGGTAGGGGGGATTGGAATGGCGGCGAGTAGTTGACGGCGCTGAGACGAGGCATGGTGCTGGATGGCAAAGGTGGGCCAGCGTGTCCCTGGGATTCGTGAGCAAGCTCAAATGTTGGATGAGTGAAGCGATAATGGCGGCCATCATTTACGTAGTGAAAACCGACGGGTACCTGATCCGAGAGGGGTCATATGCGAGTTAGCCAACGAAAATTCCAGAGTGAGAAAACATCCTTTGGCGGAAAAGGCGGTGAGCGTGGAAAGTTATCTCACCTTAGTCAAGATCTCCCAAAGCTCGCGGTCCTCCTCCCACATTCTCTCAGCAACTTTGAAGCTGTCAACGAAAATGCTCGCACCGCCGGTGACCCTGTTCCTCAGCATGTGGAGGAATTGAAACCTTGGAGGGTTCTGGAAGTACAACAGATCCATGTGAAGGCCGAGATCGAGGTTGGTGTAGGCGATGTTCCTCGAAGAAGCCAGCGAACGTACGTCCCAAAGCTGCCCATAGAAAGTATTTCTGATCTCGCCCATCATCTCGGCAAGCTCTCTCAAGCTAGCTGCATTCTCTCCTGCCTCGGTGGCAGTCTTCTCAGTCGGTAAGCCAGTGACAAAAGCGAATCCATCTCTCAGCGTCGCCTCGGTAAGGGCGTAGAGGGCCTCGTTCCTAGCCTCCTCGACTACGGTGTGTTCGACACCGGCCACGACGCCTTTACTGTTAGTTTCTTTGTGACCGATCGCGAACCAGGGAATTCGGGCTGGCCTAGACATTGCACCTTCGGCAAGGGCGATGCTGGCCTCAACAGCATCCTGTCTTGTTTCTTTGCTCCAAGGTTTCGAGTCGAAGTGTGAGAGATCTTTGGCAGCCCATGGGCGCGGTAGAGCCATCACGTCCATGTGAGTGTCGGAATAGAGATCGGGCAGGGCGTGCTGAAGGAGGAACGAAATGGGGAATCGAGAGACGTGTGGGTCTGCGGTGGGAGAGACTTTTCCAAAAGTGGCGGTGAAGGCATTATAGACGGGTTGCTCAGCTGAGAACGTCAGCTTGAGAACAGGTTCGCTTTTCGTGCCGACATGCTCCACGACGATCTCCGGAGGCTTGCTAAGGTCGATGAGGTTGCTTTGAAGGGGAATGTCACTCGTGTGGAAAAGTTTCTGCTTGTTGCTGGCATGCACGCTTCCCTCGCCTTGGCAAGCGTCTCTGAGCCAGACATGGTCAAAGTGGAACGGGCTGAGGCCGAGTGTGAAAGACTCTATTGAAATGCTCGAAGGGAAAAGTTTGATCGTGATGTCAGTACCGGCAACGTGGAGAGCAGGCGGATCATTCTTGATAGAAGATGGTACAGGCTGGTCAGCGACCTGGGCCTTCTCTATGCTGCGAGAAGAAGAAAGGTGGCGACTAAGGCAGGTGGGAGAGATGCCTGTTCGTAAGCCAGCTGAAAGCCCGGACGTTAAAGATCTCCTTCGTCCGTGAAGCCCTGATCGTCGAAGATCCTGGTCGATGCGATTCGTCTTCATCGAGTCCAAGTTTCTCAAACCTCCTGAGTAGATAATCACGCCGCATTGACGTAAGCTCATTAGATGCACCGGGAAAGGGGGCATCCTCATCCTTCTTCGGCCGCCTGTGGCCGAAAGTGCGAAAAGCGGCCATGTTGACAAGACCCTTCCTTCGGTAGCCCAGCCAAGAGATGCAGGTGCCCCTGCATCAGCAGAGGCAGGGGGTGGTCCTGCATTGACTACCTCCTTGTGAGCATTGGCCTTAGCTTGGGCAGCATCTTCGTCGCGGGTCAGATAGTCTGCGAGCGCAAGGTTCGCCGCTACGATCGCGGCGATCCCAAAGACCAAGAAGAGGCTTCTCCGCGTGGCATCCCATTTGACATTCTGCTCGATCTCTGTCTTTAGGTCCGAAAGGCTGATGGTGAATCTGTTGTTGAGGTCCTGAATCTCTTGCTCGAGGTTGTTCTGCTCCTCTTTGGACTCGGCTTTCCGGTTGTTCATGTCGACCTGGATATCATGCTTGAGTCTCTCGATGTCCTCCTTCATCTTTTGCTCCAAGGCATCGATCTCCCTCTGGAGTAAGGTGGTGATGCTTCGAAGAGCCGCCGCGTCGTTTCTCGCTCGCACTTGAACCTCCGTTCGCAGTTCGGAGAGGGCAGCGGAAAACAGGTAGGCCTGGTTCTCGACATCCCCCTTGTTGAGACACATCATGGCTGTCTGTCTCCCCCGTCGAGTGATGAGCCATCTGACCGCTTCCATGAGTGCTTCTGCCGGATCATGCCGGCGGCCCAGCTGAAGCTGCATCTCCTCTTGTGCCTCGCCCACGTCAGAACAAGTGGAGGATTGATGGGATTTCTCGCTTCCATCGCTAACCGAAGCGGGACGCTTGGCGACCCAACCTCCAGCTTCCAGTCTCTGAACGAAAAGATGGGTATCGAAAGGTACATCTAATGTCCGTAGTGATTCTGATGTTGGATGCAGTTCTAGAGGATCTTCTTCGTAAGGCATCTCGTCGATATCCGAAATGGAATCGTTATCGATTGATGCAGAGTTTGAGCTTTCCGAGGTGCCCTGCGCTTCTGAGGAGACGGAGGTGTAGTTCTGACCATCTTGGATCATTGGACCGCTACTTGCGGTCCTAGAATTTCCTTGAAAGCCACCCGAGCCGAGGCTAGAATTGCCTTGCACAGAGTCTCCCGGTGGAATCATAGAGGTGTCACCCATGGATGCTGTCGTGGCTGACAGACTGACCACTCGATTTTGAGACTGAGCATGGTAAAACCTTTGCTTGAGCAGGTCCTCAGTGGACGCTCCAACGGAAGAAGTCTGGAACTGGATCGACTCTGTTGGCGCATCTGTGCTGGATTGCTGGCTCGGAGGCTTGTCGGTAGATTGATCCCCAGCTTGACCTTGTTCAGACGAGGTCAGGTTCGAATTACTGAGGGTAGGATTAGCCGCAGATTGATTCAGACGACTGTCGGTAACCCGCACCTGCGATGTCCTTGCCTCGAGCGGAGGCGCAGCTTCTGACGACTTATGCTGAGAAGCACTTGTGGAAGCATGCCGCCGTGGAAGCGAAAAGGATGATAAGGCTGTGGCGGAGCGGGATGAGCTGGTGACGATAGTGCCGCGGCGGGACCACCTCGGGAGCTGACGGGCTGGATTGGAAGAGGAGGAAGTGGGTGTAGTAGCAATCGGAAAGGCGGCCACATTCGAGCTGCTGGTGCTGAGCCTGAGGCCGCCAGACGACCTTGGGATCCTCATTAGCAAAAGACCTCGAGGGGTGGGGAGAAGGGGGGGGATGGTCTGGTTGGGGTGATATTTGCCTTGGGGCCGAAGATGGATGCAAGGTCGGAGGTGGATGACAGTTTCCAGCTCGGGATCCGTAGCGTCAGCCAGGAGTGGCAGATTACCTTGACAATTCCACGATGACTTGATGGGAAGTAACGGAGAGGCAGGCCGGTTTGATCGGCTGGCCCGATGACCGATGTGCCTAAGGTGTTGTCCGTCGCCCTTGCAGAAGAAGAGGAACGAGAGAAGGGTAGGAAAAGAACCACGGGATGATGGGATGGCGACAGAGGAAGGCGAAGACCCTTGTCAGGCACTTTCCATGGTCTAATGGCGGTCGCCTTCGGAAAGGGGGGGAAGGGGTAAAGTGGGAAGGAGGGGCGGGGAAGGAAGAACCCCGTAAGAAGGAAAACCAGGCCTCATCACCAGAGTCCAAGTTACGAGGAGCCAAAGTGAGTGATCCGAGGAAAAGAGGAGAGGGAGAGAAAGGAAAACTTCGGATTACGGGAGACAACCTCTTTCTCGCGTGTCGCCAAGTTTCGATCACCATCCAGGAGGGTCGCGGCTGTCTGTAAAAGTCAAGGGAAGGGGCGAAAGTAGGGGGGCGAAGGGGGGTGGGGGGGGGTGTAACCTGCACGGGGCACCACAAAACGATCAACACCAAGTTGGGTAGAGGCCAAAACCTTAACTACAGTGCAGTTGCTGAGAAGTAAAACACGAAGAAATGTAGACCATGGGCAGGCAGGCATGCAATGAATGCCCTTTCGGGCGTAAGATCGTGGGGGAAGGGGAGGGGGCTGCAGTCAGAGGGGTTCCCTGACAAGGTGAGTAGGAATCTATTCTCGAGCTCACACTCATGACTTGACTCGAATCTCGACCAAAGGCTTTTGGACAACCACAGAAACACGCAACTCTCAACCATTTGTGATGCAATCGGTATCGGTATTCCCTGCTTGGACTTGGATTCTTTGAGCCAATCTCCTTCATCTGACTAGAAGGGGGGAGACTCGACTAAAGAGAGATCACCCACTCAACCTTTTTACTGAGCAAAAACACACAGTAAAGTCACAGTGCAGGGCAAAAGAAAAGAAAAAAATTCGAGGGGGGAAGAGAACAACAACTAACTTTCGCAAAGACATAGCCAGCGAGACGAGTACAAGTCCCTGAGGGTGGGGCGATTCAAAGGAACCATTTTCATTCAAACCTCCCTGACTTTGGCTGTCAACTAAGATTCGATTAGAAGTGTGATTAACGATGTTTCGTGAAAGATGCTTGGGACAATCATGAATTCGAATGCAGGATCTCGAACCGCGATCTCAATAAGATTTGTTTTATTAACCCAAGTCACATGTGATATCCAGGTCAGCTCCACCTCTATCATCCATTGATCAACCGGCAAGTAACACTCCAAAAACTCACGGCTTCACCGCTGAGGCCACCCTTCCCTCGCCATCAACCTCTCCTTCCCTCGCATTCACTAGTTGACCATCCTCCCACCTCTCCCCCTTCTTCCCTTCCCTTTACTCTCCGCGCATCGCATTCACACCCACGCTCCCATTCACACTCACACTCATACACTCGCACACCCACACATACACACACACACACACACACACACACTCTCTCTCTCTCTCTCTCTCTCTCTCTCTCTCTCTCTCTCTCTCTCTCTCTCTCTCTCTCTCTCTCTCTCTCTCTAGCGATCATCAAAAATGTCGCACGCTCAGGAACCATCGGTAGCAGATGATGAGCTCGCCCCAACTCGTAAGCCATCCTGTTTTTTTTTCACCCCTCTCACTCCATCTCTCCAAGCACAGGGGGATCACGCACAGGCATCGATGACTGTCTGTCTTTGCCCTCGTCGCTCGCTTGACTCTCATTCACACCCATCCTCCCAACATCCCAACCTCTCTTCCCTTTCTTTGTATCCATCTCGCTGAAATCCACCTGCATCTCCCCCCTTTTCCCTTTTAAACCCCCTGATCACATATAGAGACCGCTGGGTACAAACCAGGAGAGAAGAAGACCCTGGACGAGTACGCCCAGCTCGATGCCGAGGATGAATCTCTCGCCAGGTGGAAAGCTAGTCTCGGTATCGGTGCCTCGGGTGCTGGCCCAACCCCAAATGCTCCAAAGGTCAGTAGCGGCCCCGGTAAAAGTCGTTGAAGTGAAGAGAACGAAGGTTTGATGTGGAAGAGATGAATCCCGTCCTTATGTAAAACCGGCCCTCTTCCCCAACCCTTCCTCCCAGCTCACCCTCCACTCGCTCTCCCTCGTGTCTCCTACCGCGCCTGGGGGAGCGGTTTCGATCAATCTAGAGCAGGGTAAGGAGCAACTCGAAGCTCTGAGGAAAAACCCCCTGGTCGTCAAGGAAGGTGTTGAGTACAATGTCAAGATTCGTTTCAGGTGAGTCGTGCGGGGTTCACGATGGAGTCATGAACAAGAGTAAAAGCTTCTGGCAGTGGCTGGAGATGGAATCTTCAAGGAGAACCCATTTTGACCTCAGCCGAACAAGAATGGGTTCCACGCTCTTCCCTTTACAGTGTTGGGTCAGACATTCTCTCAGGTCTCAAATACGTCCAAGTCGTGAAGCGAGCTGGTGTTACTGGTGAGTGACAGGCCAAAGTGAATGCAATGGAGCTCCAGCTCGAAGGCTCTGATAACTTATCTGCGGGGCGAGACCCATCCTCGATCGTCTCCCTCTATTGCTTCTGCTCATAGTCGACCGGATGGAAGAGATGATTGGATCTTACGGGCCAAAAGCCGAACCTTACGAGAAGAACTTTGCCTCCAATGAGGCTCCTAGCGGCATGCTCGCAAGGAGCGGAACCAACAGTGTCCGAAGCCGGTAAGTGACTGCACCACCTCCGATCAGAGCGGATCAAGAGCATGCCCTTTCACGGTTGGACATCATTTCCGTGGACTTATCTAAGGACGCGGATCGTGTGCTCCCTGCTCGCAGCGTTATCGATGATGACGGCACCGTGTACGCTGACTGGTCCTGGGCTTTCAAGGTGAGTTTTAAAACTCTCAGAGGCTTGGTTCGATCAAACAGCAATCGTCCGCATTCATCTAATTTTACCCAACTCTCGCTTTGCCAAACCTCCGCCCCTCACCCCCCTGCTTTCACCCTGTGATGTTGGGTTGCCATCCGAAAAGATCGCCAAAGATTGGTAAAGATTGCAGCCGAACAATGAAAACAAAAAGTAAAAGATAAAAATATACGACAAAAATGCTTCTTTGGAACGTTTTCCGAACTCGGCCTCGACTTCTTCGCTTTGGGCTCGCCATCACGGGTTGATCGTAATCTTGCTTCCAACAAGAACAAAAGACCTTGGGTCTCTTTTCCCGTCTACACGTCTAAACTAAGACTTGTTCCCTCCTCCATCCCCATCCCCTAGTTTCGCGCACCTTCCTACCATGTATCTTACCCCTTCTGCATCATCGAATACACATAAGCACACACACCCACGCACCGAAACCACGGACTTTGTTTCACCAGAAGGGTCCGAATTCTTATCCAGCCCTCTTCAACCCATGGGCCCTAGCACCCTCGACGGAGAAGGAGGACGAGATTTGATCGTTCCAGGGAACCTGGCAACCGAACCCGAACATCTCCTTCTAGTCGCGAGATCGAGGCCGGGAGAGGTCAAGGTAAAAGGAATCCTTTCTTCCATCTCTTCTAGGGAAGGCACCGATCCAAACCCAAAAAAAGAAAAAAAGAAATCGTCTCTTCAACAAGGGGGCGATCGGATCTTGAGACGAAATGCGTTTGGGCGGCGTTCTCTCTTCGCCTTGATCACTCAAGGTGGACCCTCATAAGCGGCTCGACATTTCTTTCATGACAGACGATTGGGCAAGAATTCCTCATTCACAGAGATGGAAACTTCCTTCGCGTATCGGGATTCAATACAAATACAGCGACACTCTAACTGGCATCTTAACCGTCTTCGTGTATGATCGGGAAAGATGGAGGGCGGATTGAGAAGGGGAAGAAGAAATGTGCGAAAATAAAAACAAAATCAAAAACCAAAAAAAGGAGATGTGACGAGGTGAGGGTGGCAGGGCGACTCGATCGGGAGATAATGCCCAAAAAAGGATCTGGTTGGAAAAGAATGGGAAGGAGAAGCTCTACTCGATTCTATGGCCTTACTCCTTTACCCTCTTCCTTCCCAAAAATCCTTCTGCAGATTCTGTCGCCCCTGAGACCAAACGCCCGTCCCAAGATACAAAAGAAGATAAAAATTGAAAAGAAACCAGCATTCCCAAAATGAGAGATAGAGACACAGAGAGAGAGAGAGAGAAAGGGGGGGGGGCGGGGGGCATGACTTGAAGTGGTTGATATCATTGAGGGGAATCCGCTGAAGGGAACGATGCGGGTTGAGAGCAAGGACGGACAGTGTATGCAGAGGTAGTTGTTGAGACAATCTCTCCCGCAAGATGCCCGGGTAACTTTTGGATGCGATGGGCTAGGAGTGAGCCGTGTCTTGGAAGGCAACTTTGGGTATAATTGATTGATGCTAGCGTTGTGAGACCTTGGAAGGTTGGGAAACGGCGATGGTAGGCTGGAACAGACGTGCGCGGGCATCATCAAGGCAGACGGAAATTGGCGTAGATCAGCGCTGCTTTATGTGGAGGGCGAGGTGTGGTAGGACTCCGAGGTATGACTCGCAAGAGAGTCGGTGGGAATGCCATATCGATTCGAACCTTCACCTAGAAAGACTTTGGCGAGTCCTGGCTGCTGAACAACAGGCATGTTGGAAGGCTGGCTCCGATTCACTGGGAACCTTGCCAGTTCTGCTGATCCTGTCATGCCTGAGGACTGTATCGTAGGATTGCTCGCACTTCGGCCTAGAGTCTCTCCTGTCGATTGATTTATTCCGACTGACGGCATCATGTTGTAACTCTGGAAGCCCAGAACCACAGTCGAGTTGTCGCTTGGGAAACTGTAACCGTCCAGACCATCCTGAGGGTGCGGCCTCAACCCTCTCTGATTTTCACTGCCACTGCTATGAGGCCTTGACATCAGAGATGATCGCTGTTGCAAGTCCTGTTGAGATTGACCACGTAGCCTTTGAGGGTCAAAACTCTCAATATGATTCATGTGCGGACCAGCCTCGCCTGTTCGCAGTTTCGCTTGAGCTTGATTGGAAGCATTTGAAGTCGACCTTTGACGGAATCCAACATGGAAAGAGGAGCCCCCAGGCTTCACATGTTTTGAGGTATGATCAAATCCTTGATGGCCATCTTTCATAGAGGCACAGTTTTGAATGGGATTCGGGCTTGTCAAAACTCGGTTGTCCGAGGGTAAAGAGGGATTCGTACCAGAGAAAGATCTGTCCAAGTTCCTTTGAAGTTCGTCCTTCTGAGCGAGAAGCTTCCGAACCAGCTCCTCCATGTTTTGGTGGGTCGCTTCGTGCTCGGCAATTATCTTTTTGAGCCTGGCCACTTCGAGTTCAAGCTAAGCGAAAGGATGTCAGAAAAGAGTGAAGAAAAAAGGGGGACCGGGGAGATCGGGGGAAGAAAAGCGTCAGAGGAGAGCTTTCTGTGTGTGGAAATATGTCCGTGGTCAACACATATCCAGCTCACCTTCATGGTGTATTCCTCTTGCCTTCCTCTGAACCTCCTTTGGGCATTCCTGTTTTGCTCCCGCCTCTTGGCGCGCTTTTCCATGGATTTGATGTCATCATTATCATCTCTCCTATCCATCGCACTGGAGCGCTCCGCTCGATGCAAGGACCCAGATAGGCTGTGGCTAGGAGTCTGGCATCGCAATTCATCGAAAGAACTGGAGCTCACTGAGAATGGCATGGATGTTTGCAAAGAGGAAATGATTGTAGCGGCAAGTTGAAAAGTTTCAGCGCAGAATCCGACGTGACGACAGTAAGAAGAAAAAATCTTCAGAAAGAACAAATCTGAGGGGTCTCACCGTCGTCCCTGGGCATTCCATAGGCAACTTGACCCAGCTCACTCCCCACGCTACTGAGGTTGTACGGGATGAAATTGCTGCGCGAGCCGTAATCCTGGTTCTGGTTCTGGTGGTGGGGATGTTGCGGTTGATGTTGTGGATGGTGCTCTTGAATCACCAGCGCCTGATGCTGTTCGTGGTAATGATTTTGACTTTGGTACTGATGGTGCAGCTGCTCCTGCCCCTGCTGCATGGTGAGAGCGTAAAATGCCACCAGCGGCTCCGACTTGTCACTTGGCGTCTTGATACCTTGAGAGGATGTTGAAGAAGCTGGGGAGGAAGTGGAGACCTTAAGGTATGGATCCTGGTGCTGAACGGACTGAGAGAATTCGTTGATGTACATGGGACGATGAAAGTGCAAACAATGAACGATGAAAATTGATGAATTTCCGAAAGTTGACGCCGTGTATGGTGAGAAAAAGGAAGACGGACACCGATCGTTGAAGAGTTGAAAAAAATTCTCCGTAATCGCCAGTCGGACTTTGGCTACCACTCGCTGTCCCTGCACTACTCCCCTAATCTCGGTCGTAGGCTATGTGGGTGAGTAGGCAAAAGAGGGTAAGGAACGACTTCCTCAGTGAACACGCCTGATCGGGTAGAAGGTATGTAAGAGGAAAAAGAGCAGACGAAAAGATGGCTCAAGAAAGCAGATCTGAGGAACCTGACGTTGAGAAGACAAAGCTGGTTGGTCAAAGGGTGGTTGCACACCGCCGTCCGGCTGCTCCTCCGCACAATTCAGACTTGCGTGCGCCAGGCGGAATGGCACACTTGGCTGAAGACAAGATCTGAGCTAGTGAATGCCCGAGGTGAAAAATAAAGTGTCCTGAGAAGGGCCTTGGTCTCTTCGTTGATGGTGCTTCTGTGATCGTACTCGGCCCTTGAGGTATCGGAGAGGATGCTTTCTATGATGCCGACACTTGACAGTCCTAAAGAAATTTGACGTGACGGCAGTTTGGAGGCGATCGCAGGTGCCTTGGATTGAATGTCTGTTGTGCCTCTGAAAAGCTGGCGAGAGGAGGATGGTCAGCGGGAAGCGGGGGGACAATGGAGCGATGGAGGCTCTCTTAGGATCGAGTAGGGAGAAATGAAGGCTTGGTGAAGAGGCAGCTGGTGGGAAACTAAGGGAAAGGATTGCGAGGAAGTAGGAGAAAGGTATCAAAACGGGGCGAGTGAGAAGAAAAGGAAAGGGAAGGAGGGTGATTCGCACATGTATAAGACAGAGTGAGATCATTCGCTAACGGGGTTTTACGTAGAAGGGTTCGAGGTGGGGTTGAAAGGATGGTGGACAGAGCTGTGAAGCCAGAAAGGCTGATAGGAGGAGAACGAGGAGGAGAAGGATGGGTCCTGATTGTGCGGAGAACCCCTACTCTACATACTCGTCAAGTACTACACTGTATGATTTGCAAAAGCATTGGAGGATTCCGAGCCACCGAGATGGACGCAGTTTTAATCCAAGAATAGAACAACGTTGGGCGAGCGAGGGGGAAGGGCGAAAGGAAGTGGGAGGGGGAAGGAGTTACTACCGTGAGCGAGAAGTGAACTGGGCCGACTTGCTTACGTCTGTGTGTGAACCTTGAGCAGATACGGGCATACAACTCGTGTAGACCCTACGTACATACTTTACGGACTCAGACTGTGAGCACTTGCATGCACACCCACTTTCAATGTGAGGTACTCCAGTGTCGAAAGAGCAAGTGCTTTGCTGACTTCTTTCGTGGATCGGTGAAGGGGAGGTGGGGGTTCAATAATGTGGAAACGTGAGTAAAGGGTGGGTGTTGGATGGCGATTGCTTGGTGACGGCGCCTGGGTCAGAGCTGCGACCCGAATCGACTTGCCAAACCCCCACTCTCTCCTTCTCTGTTTCCCTTCTTCTCTCCGATCCCTGGCTGTCTCGTCCATCTCTACCGATAAAATGAAAAAGGGGAGAAAGTGAAACCGACAAGGAGGGGGAAGGGGGAAAGAGAAATAATCAGGAAAGAGAGGGCTTGCCAAATAACCGTTGAGGGATGGTCACAGGTTTCGTGTGAAGTGTGAGTGGGAACGGGAATGTGTAACAAGCGCAGGAGCATGGACATCCTTGATTAATTCATAATTCCATATTTTACACGCTTATGATGATTGAGTGTGACTGGGCGGAGAGCACGGCCAGAAGTCCCAACCGGCCAAGAGCCATGAGCTTGGGTCACGTCCAAGGGTAAATGGATAATCGCGGGAACTTCAAGTTCGAATTAAACAGGGATGCGAAAGCGAGTGTCAACTCCGATCGGAGTTCATCGCATGACAAGGTACTCACGCTATACCGACCACCCTACAGCAATCCACCCCTTCGTTTGAAAGCCGTCGTCAAATAGAGCAGAGCTAACAGGTTTTCTCCCCTCCAGATGCGCCACTCAATCCTTTCACTTCTGGCAAATGGCGAGCGAGGGGAAGAACGCCATCATCATAACTGAAGTGCCTTTCTTGATCCCCCAGCCGCTCAACACCTCCCTCCTCGGGTAAGCTCCTCTGCTCTAGTTGTCCCTCATCTCGCAAAGGAAGGGGGTGGGGGAATGTATACCATGTCTGTGTAAGTGTATGAACGGTTCAAGCTCGCAAGGTAGCAATTCTGGTTATCTTTATTCGTGCGAGGGGCACAGATTGCTGAAGCGACAAGCTACGCTGCAAAGGGCCTTGACACGCTGGCCCCTTTTTTGCGCCTGAAACCTTTCGTAAGGATCTCCCATGAATTGTTCGTCTCCCACTCAACGGTTTTTCGCCAACTCGATCCGCCACATTAAGGCCAACCTGTATGTCAACGTTCCTCTGAACCCGGTTCCTTTTTTTGACACACTGCAATTCAGAGTCGATTCGAACAAGAGAGAATGCTGATTGGGCGGGATCGCTCTTCAGCCTCGAGCTCGACGGAAGAAAGAAGGGCAGCAGCTCGGTTGAAAGGCGCTTGCGGCGGGAGATTTTCATTGACGATTTTCAAGGTGTAGATTTACGTTTTAAGGCTCAACCACATCCTTGTGCTCGACTCGGCTGCATCTTTTTCCTCTTTCCCCTGTGCCTATTTTCCCCCTCCCCCACGCCTTTCCCTTTTTCATTCGCCTCTGGCTGGGAGCAAAGAAGGGCGGGACAGTGTGAGAGAACGAGAGGAGGGAAAGGGTGGTAAGAGGAGAAGGGGAAGGGAAGAAGGGGGAAGGGAAGAAAGTGGAGAAGTGGAAGAGAAACACTAGGAGAGACTGAGGGAAGAAGTCAGGGGTGAGAGAAAAATGGGACAATCATGCCCAAAAGCGGGCCAAGACAGAGGTCCTGCGGGTTTACAAGATTAATCCAGGACATGAACTTAAACAGGTAGCCTTTCCTTTTAGAGATTCTTACATAACAATCATAATAAGCCCTCTCCTCATGATCAAGGTTTCGTTTGATTATTGTAGGTTCGAAGTCTTTATTCTCATTAACAAATGAACAGCTAAAATTTAGATTTATAAATGACTTGCTCGGATTGGAGTCAGAAGTACAAGATGGAGGATCCGCGTGCGTTCATTTTTCCGAACGGTAAACGCACGCGAACGCCAACAAGTCGTTGAGAGAGACCATCATGACTCCCTCTCTCCTGCTTTCTCACACCCTTCATCCGCATTGGTTATTTTTTGGGCGTCTTCACCACCAGAAAAATGGGCGGAAGGGATGGAGGAAAGCGGTTGGATCAATTAATTCCGCCTCTGAGGCGTACAGTAACCGTTACTCGTGAGTGCTAGGCTCCCTTCTTTTCGTGCCTTGGTTGATGATTTCCCAATCTTCAGCATGTGCCGTGCTTGCGAGTTCTTGGGACCAAGGCCCATAGGGAGGATGAAGATAGGGAAGAGCATGATCGAGTTGGGTTTCCCATCCCTCTGACTTCAAATAAAAAAATTGTGCTTCTACTTTTTTCAAAAAAAAAAAAAAAAACAGGAACGAGGGATCGAGCTGGTAATCCAAAAAAAAACTAAAAAAACTCTAAAAGTAAGTTTGGACAAGGTACGACCGGGCCACCCGCCTCATGGAGACCTGGGAAGCACCTAAACTTGTCTCGCCACAGACAAGGCACTAATGCGATTGTCGCGACGGGAACGACGGTAAGGCTTCTCACACCAAAGCGACCATGGGTGGAAGGACGAAAGAGTGGAGGGGTGTCTGGAGTGACAAGGCCTGATTCTGATCTTATTGTAAGGTTCATAGCAAGTCCATCAAGACGGGATTGGCCATTACGTGCCAGGGTACTCCGGTGAGTCGGCTTGGTATCCTCACTCAGACTCAGGGTTCATCGTAGAGCTGCAACCTGGCCAAGGAAAGCAAAAGAGGACAAGAAACGAGTTTGATTAAATCCATCTTTCCACCATAACCGACCAGATGATAAGATTATCATTGCCTTGAAAAAGGGGGAGAAAGAGGGATAAATAAGAGTAGAAGTGAAAGAAAAAGAAAAAGAAAAAGAAAAGGAAAAAGCTTTGAATGAGGCGTTTAACACGCAGCTCAGTCAAGTTATGCGTAGATATGCCCCCGTCCCAAGACGATCGCTGATGATCAGGCATCAAACAGGACAAGGTCTGATCATGCAGATTACAAGGGGAAAGGTCGGAAGAGAAAGGGGACAAAAAGAAAATGAGAGGGAAAAAAGGCAACCCGTCCCGTAACTCACCACTCGGAACCGACAAGTTCCGTTTGAAGCTCCTGCTATCCTCTCCGTCATCTGGGACCGACTGAGACCGAGGGCCAAGTTTTTTATGCAGAAGCAACTTAACCACACTTTTTATTGTTCAAACATGGCATAACTTGACCGAACTCTAATCATCTTTATCCCGTCTCCCTTTTTCGTATCCCTTCGGAATCCTTTTAAGACTACACCACACTTTGGACAATGGTCAACACGACTCTGCGGGGCTCACCTTTCGCTGGGGGAGGGGGACAGAGGGTTTACCTGACCAAGCCTTATCTGAAAAGACTATGCCAAGTCCGGGTTGCTACCTGGTGTCGGTAAAGAACGTCAGGATCTCAGCAAGGCCTTCCCAATGAGATCAAGCCATTCCTCCCTTCTCAAGCACCTGGGTCAAAAAAAAGTTGAGGCGATAGATCCATGCACCGCAGAGCAGTACAAAGTGCTTGCCTTACTTTAAAGGATCCCTGATCTCTCAGCTACATGTTAAGGTCACCATTTCTTCTCCATCCCCCATCCACCCCTTTCCCTCCCACCTTCCTTCAATTTGAATCTGTAGCAAGACCTAGCATCGTCCGTCGCTTGAACATCACACCGCACACTTCCAATCTGACGTTCGACTTGGCCGAAGGCGAAGGGAGGAAATATTGCGTCTCGGGAAAGGATCATGTCTATTGGATCCTTTCCTTTTTTTTCTTTTCTCACTCTTCTCTTCCTCTCTGCTCTTTTTTCTTTTGTTTTTGGCATTTTTTTGTGCGAAGCCTTGACGTTTCCCTTTCAAAACAGGGGTTAGTCTTGTTGGTACCGACAGTGACCATAAGAGCTGGATACGGACCACAGCAAGTAAAAGACAAGCAATGAAGCAAGAGGTGGTGAGCTCCAGAAGCCGTGCTCTGTTATCCCTTTTGAAAGAGTTACTTTTCCCCCAAAAAATTGGGGGGGGGGGGGGGGGGAGAAGGAGCCAAAAATCATAAGAAAAGCGAAAAGAGTAGTTGGAAGAAGGGAAGGAATGAACGTTGGCATGTTCAGACAGGAAAGAGAAACCGTACCTCAAATGGGGATACAGGAAAAATTGGCATCACCAGGGTAGAATCATTCTCGACAGGCTCGACCCAACCTCCTAATAAGAAAGCGAACGACCAAATTGAAGCCCCTGGACCAGCCAAAGCTTGAGCGTTCTCGGGGATTGCCCCTTTCCCCCTTTCCCCAAACCTCCAAACCCCACTCTTCGTCCCAGCCGAGAAGGGGCTTTGAAGAGGTTTGGCTTCGAGCAAGGGACAACGAGATCTTCGGGAAGGTTGTTCAAGTTGAGGATAAGAACGTCCTCTCCGGCCTCGCTTGCTTTCGGCTCAAGTTCAAGGGGTCTAAAGGGGATGGGAATGACATCCAGACCGAGGGGGGGTAGTGGAAGGTTGGAATCAGATGGAAATAGGATTATGGTTGCAGACGAGGAGCTACTCATAAGGTTAAATAAGACCAACTTCCTGGCAAACCCCGTCCGGGATGAAGACCACACCACATTTTACATTAGATATTGGAGCTAGCAACCAAGCCGCACAGCCAGGTTTCCTTCTTCATGCCCTTTCCCCTTTACCATCTTTTTCTTGACCGCTTTAATCTCCTTTGGATACCCCTGAATAGAAGGTCAGGTATTCCGCAAGAAAACGTCGAGCGCTCGCTTTTTGATTTAAAGGGGTTTTTTCCATTTTTATTTTTTTTTAAAAAAAAATCGGGGCTTTCCTCTCCTTTCCCCCAAGACAAAACACTCTCGCTCACCACTGACGCACTACACCCTCGCTTCATCTGCTTTTTGAACACCGTACGTACATAGAGCCACAGTTGGTACGTATGTACATACATGGAAGGCGTGTGCTTTGCAGTCGCTGAGTTTAAGGTGAGCAGGGTGCGTACGAAATCGATAGCGTGAATTTACCATCTTGATTTGGATCTCCGCCTCTAGACGAGGAATGGCTCTTCATCAGGACCGCGGATCGAAAGATGTATGGACAGACTTACACTTCGGACTGTGACTAGCAACTGTGTACTCTCTCTGACTTTGCGTAAGTACTTTAAGTATGTAATTTTCGTAGAAGCAACTTTTTTTCCGTCTGAGTTCGAATCCACCGATTCCGCTTACCCTGATCAAATGAAGAAAGAGGTTGTTCCGAGACGCAACTTCCCACCTTTCTCAACCCTTTTTCTCATGGCATTCCGCATTCGAATGTCCTTCCCCCCCCCCCGCTCTCTGACCAACCTCTCTTCCTCCGCCTCCTCCTCTGCGCCTTCCCGCTGCTGGGAAGATGGAGGGCAGCGGGCAAAGATTTTTCGCGAAGGGAAGTGGTCGAAAGCACGTCAGATTGCGGAGCTCGAATCTTGGAACCCCACCATGTACAAGCAAGGAAAGAAAGGGCCGCGGGGGGGGGGGTGTAGAAAAAGGGAGAGAGCGGAGGAAAGGAGGGGGTTTAGCAGGCAGAGATACAGAATGAAGGGATGCGAGTCCCATGGGAAACGTGTTCATTGTGAACGGCCTTTGGGGACTCCATCCTCCTTTTTCCCACTTCCTCTCTACTTTCGACTTCACATCGATGAAAGTAATTGGACAGTGGAGAGACTCGCCATCGGGAAGATCGGGCACAGAGTTATCCCAAGGATCCATAAAGAGAAGGCGGGATACAGCCGCCAATCGATTTCCCCTCCTGTTGCATGTTTTTTTTTTTTTTTCTCCTCTTGTTCAATGGACAGTTGTGAGTGCAAGCTCGTGGTGTGATCTTGATTCTGCGCAGTGTCAGCCAAAGAGTGCTGTGAAATTAAAAAGTGCGTGGCGATTTAAAGCTCCACACCAAAGCTCGGGTATTGTAGCTTTTCTCGATGGAAAGGAGATGGGACGGGGTGAACTTACGGGTAATGAAGTGTCGAAGGAAGGAAAAAAAGATGGAAGAGGGGAATCGAAGTGACTGAGTGTTGGACATCCGAGGAAAACGTGAAGGCGCCTCTGGCTTTTCTTATCGGGAGACTTATAACATACATAGATGAGCAACTTTTTGACCGGAGGCTAATCAAAGGGGATCTTGTTTTCGAGGAAGGGGGAAAGAAATTGAATAGAATGAGAAAGGAAGAAAGAGTTGGAATAATAAGGTTGGGGAGCCCGCAACTTCGAACCATTCAGATCCATTCCCCCACCCTCTCCACCCCCCACCCCACCTCGAAAAAACAAAGAAAAAAGACCCTCCCTGAGCGCTAGACAAGGTTTCATTTCGTACCTCGTCCATTTATCCATGAAACATTAGGTGAACCCAAAAAGACATGAAATCAAGAGGGGGAAGAAGGAGAGAGTTAGAGAGAGAGAGAGAGAGGTGATGTTACGGGTCCAAACCGTTTCCCTTCTCTTCCCTTTCATAATTTTCATACTTTTAATTTTTGATTTTATTTCTAAAACATGATAAGGTGGACCGCAAAAGTTTTCTCGATTTGTGATCTTGTTCGTGGTGGAGGGTGGATGGATTTTCGAAGCCGCATCCCATCCTCAAGCTTCCAAGGAGGAGATCAAGGATGAGTCTGGGAAGGATGCTCAGATCGGGAGATCTACCCCACCACGAACCACTCCCAGCAACGTCGGTCCTCCAAAGACTCTGCGTGTGTAGTGTGTGATTTGAGACAGGCCTCTGGGGAAGTATCACCTGAGCACATGCGCTTTGCGTGTGCACATGTTTATGTTGTGTTTTATGCTCTGACTGTTTCCTACTTTTTCCTTGTAGGATGAATTCATGGAAAACCCGATTCGAGGACTCTCCGTCTCCATCAAATTCATGCCATGTGCAACAAAGCGTCTAAAGTCGGTACGCTACTGACACCTTGAGCTGTAGCTTCCCCACCTGATCCTCTGCTTTGGACTTGACCAACAACTCCCCTTCATACCTCCCCCCCTTTTCCTTCTCCCGTCAAGCCTATTGCTTCATTATAGTAGATCACAGGGACGAGCACACACATGAACATATCACTCGACTTTCACGATCTTCGGTGAGCGACGACCAAACTACCGAGATCGTGACGCCATGGGTATGGGGACAAACACCGAAATCGACGATGAACGCCATAGGCTGTGCCGCAAACTCCTTCATTTTCATGGTGTGGCAGCTCGAGGCGATGATAACTCAGCAATCCAGGGGTACTTTTTTTTTTTTTGGTCAGACCTTTCCTTCGCCGCTGCTTTGGAAACGATAAGTCGTGATCGTCATTTTCCGAGGCGATTCGGCTCGGCTGCTTCATGGCCGGCACCGCCTTCATCGAATCCCCCACTTTCCGACCCCGGTCTCGCTTTGCCTCGGTTTAAATCTTCTTCTTAAAAAGAGAAATGACGGACGGCGTTTTCCCCAAGCCTCACTTTCTTTTTTTTTCACCTTGGCTTTCACTTCTTTTTAACCCTAATTTTCTAATCCTCGGCACAAAAGAGCTCGGTTGTGGGCAAGAAGCCCCCCGCTTTCCCGTGAGAAGCATCTACTCAACCTTTCGTGAGAGATACCTCACAGAGTCAGTGAAGACAAGACGTCAGTTAGCATGAGATGCGCTGCTCCAGCGGGCGGCGTTGCACGTAGCAAGGCCCAGGTAACGGGTTGTGGGACGGGTGGGAGGGAAGAGAACCATACACTATCATCCCGTAGGACAACAAGTCACCGTCGAGCGGGATCTATCATCTAGTGAACTAGATACTGTCTCTGCTTTTCTTCTTCACCATCCCTTTCCCTTTCCTTCAGGCTTTCATCTTCGTCACCATTTCCCGTTTTTCCCCTTCTCTTCATTTCAAGCTTCGCCTCTTCTTCCTCAATCATCCGGTATCGTCACCTTCGAGAGCCCGGCATCCAGCGTCTCTGCCCTCCCGTACTTCCTGACCGGTGACACCTGTGAGATCTTTTGTGACCGATCCCCGCTTTATTTCTGTGTAAAAGATGAGCTTCCCTTGAGGAAGATCAGAAAGGAAGCGGGAGGCGGGGGAGGAATGGACCTCAGCTTCTTGATCGACCTTTTCTTTCACAAACCCTCATGCGTTCAGACCAAACTCGCACCTTTCGAGTCTAAACCTAAACCTATCTTCCAAAAACTCTGCCTCACTTCCTCTGATTCCCCTGAGCCTCTGAACTTTTATTCCCTCCGGGAGAGTCGATGTCAGGGAGGGCTTAGGATCGGGGGGAGAGCGGTCTAGGAGTAAAAAAGGAACGACCGTGCCTTATTCAGCGTATATGTGTTTGTTTTTCCTTTTCAAATCGATAATGGTAGTGTACAGAGGGCAGGATGAGATCAATGGAGGGTGGAAGGAGTTAGAGTCGCAAGATTTCTTATGAGGAAGGAAGGGAGGTTGGCGCCCCAAGGAGTTCGTATAGATCGCTCGATTTGGGAGAAGTGAGGAAGGTGTGGGGGGGGGGCATAAATCATCAACGGACTTGCCCGTCATGCTCGAAAAAGACAGATGGAAGCTGAGAAGATCCAATGTTAAGTAAGGACGAAAAAGTCAAATCTGGAATGGTGGGAGAAGTTCAAGGAAAGCGGGTGCTCAAGTCTTTGTAGCCTCTCCTGTCAGGATCCTTTCATGAACAGTTTTGGGACTCTACTCTTCAGCATCCTCATCTGTCGGTGATGATGGAAGAAGTGGAAGAAGTGATGCGGCGTGTGTTCCGCGCCTTTCCAGAAGGCATCGACATTTTTATTTTTATTTTTTTTATTTACTTCCTCGTCACTCTTCTCTCTTCCCAAAAGCTCCTCTCCATCGAGATTCCATCTCTCTATCTTCTGTGCATGGGCGAATGCCAAGATGACGGGCATACGCCGAATCTCCAGCAAACCGGATGTTTTGCGGGATCGACGTTATGCTGACGAAGTGATCCAAGCTCGAGATTTCTTGCGCGTCGATCTTCCCTCACCTGATTTAGCAACAGAGAGTGATTCTGTCCTGGCGGCCACTGGAACCTGATTCCATTCTTCTTCATCCTCTGCCTCACCTCCACGCTCGTCTTCATCCTCGTGTCTTTTTCTGCTTTTGTTCCGTCGAGATTGGTATAAGGTTGAACTCGCCATCCCGATGCCTGTCTGAGATTCTTCATTCCATGCCTTCGCTTCGCTTGGCCGAAACGTTCCCGCTCCTCATAGGGAGGAAAATTGGTATGATATAGCCAGGTAGGTGAGGAGGAAAACGTTTCATCTTCTAGGTCCCCCCTTCTTGCCCCTCCAGAAGAGCCGCAAGGCCATCCACTAGAGTCCACCTTGAAGTATTCTTTGCGCAACACTGTCAAGACGGGAATGGAAGGATTAGGATACGATATCGGCAGAAGGTCGGCTAATTATTGAGGAGAAGGAGATAGTCGAGCGAGGACTCACCGTTCCTTAAGGCTTGAATACGCGCTCATGATGGCTGCAAAGGAGCGAGGGAAGATCGTCGGCGGAGAGGTGAAGGGGGAAAAGTTTAAGAAGGTTTCAAGATTAGCACAGCAGCGGGGATGACGGTGGAGGTGAGAAAAGAGGTACCTCGGTGGTCGATCGGTGTCTTGTTGAGAAAGACCTACTCTGTTCGTTGATCTGGATCTCGGTCACGTCGGGTCTTGGTCTCGATACCCTAGAAGCAATGGTCGTACTGTCCGTCTCGAGGATGATGCCATCGTCCACGGTCTCGTCGAGGGCCAGAGTGACAAGATCGAGGTTTTCGAGGATGGCTCTTTTCTCGACCTGATGCCTGACCAACATGCTGGTAGCGTCATAGAACGCTGAGAGGAGACCACTCAGCATCAACTCATTTTCCGCGGATGGGGCGACAACGTAGAAGATCACGTCAAGAGAGGATTTGAAGAGGACAAGGTGGGAGTCGTAGAGGATGATATCGCCTGTCGCCCTCCGGGTCTTCTCAAAGATGGACTTTTCAAACGCCCTCTGCTCCTTGAACGTGGAGAAAGGATTCTTGGATATGAGCTGAGGCGTGGAGTTCAATAGGGCTGCCTGTTGTGCCGGGGTCGAGGAGGAGAGGAAGTTGGAGGCGTGGGGAGGTTGGTAGTACTTTGCGATGATCCTGTTGCCATCCGAGTCGAGGACCAGCACAGCGGTGGTGGTGTAGAGCGTGAGGTTCGACATTTCGACGGATGTGGAACGTATTGGGGAGTGAAACCGAGGATGAGAATGTGCAAGGAGCAGAGAGGAGATTGCTAGGTTGGGTTGAAGAGGGAGGGAACGTTGACTCCGAGTGAAACGGTCGGTTGGATGGTGAGAATCACACGGCAACCCAAGCACCTCAACTCTTCATCTTCGCTGGCTGGACGAACGCAGGTCGATGTTCGTTGGCCCGAGCGAACAAAAAGTGATCGGGCCACTCTCTAAATTTTCCGTGTTTCTTTCCTTCACGCGACTTCTCCCTATCCTCCACGTCTAGCTTTCTTTCAGACCGGAGCCATTCACTGCACTCCCGCCTTCCATCCTCACCATTTTCCCTCGTCCTGATCCCAATCTTCTCCACAAGAAGCTGCCTCTTGACAGCTGTCGATGCCTGGGTATTGAAAGTGAAATAAATATCAGGAACCTGCCGGAGAGAAAGCCATCCCCATCTCTCTCTCACGCACTTTCTGCAACAAAGGCGGCGAGGGAGAGACGAAAAGGTCATGGACTCCAGGTCATCCAAACCTTCCTTCTTACCCAGACGGCCTCACCCACCGTCCTCACAAGCAAAGATCCTTGAAAGATCTGAAGATTCACAGCCGAATGAGGTCATTCGCAAGGCAAAACCTTGGGAATCTAACAGGCCGCCAATCATCGCCTCCTCAAGGGCCTCCAAAGCATCGACCAGCCGCATCGCCGGTGGGCCTAGCCTCCAGAAAGGCCACCGTCGCTCTGGTCCAAACCAAAGATTACCAACAAGGCCTCAACGGCCTGAAAGACCACACTCAAACACAAATGCTTCTACGAGTTCTGGCATTTCGAACTTTACTCACGACAGCACTTCAACTCTTAGTGCAAACCACGCTTCTGCAGTGTCCGCTCAAGCCCAACCTCAGCCTCGATCAGAACCTCAGCCTCGATCAGAAGCTCAGCCTCAATCAGAAGCTCAGCCTCAATCAGAAGCTCAGTCTCAAATTCCACCCCGACTTACACGCCAAGCGGCGTCCAGATTGAAAGCAAAGGCCGATGCTGAGGCATTTTTCAAAGTCATTCTTGATCAGTGCGTTCCCCATGACTTGTTTTTCATGGATGATGCCCAAGAGCTCAGAAAAGAGCTATCCGAGAGGATGCAAAAGCCTCCTATCAACCTGATGGATCCTAAGAAGGATCGCTTTCGCATCCAACGGCTTCTCAAACCGATTGTGAATAGCCAAGTTGCGGAAAAAGGCTATCATGTGAAAGGTCCGTCAACAAGACGCTTGCCACAGGACGAGTCTCGTCGTCTGAAGGAAGAGCTCATGCAGAGGTATCGCGCCGAAAAAAAGCGATTAAAAGCTGAGAGGGGTATCCCAAAGCGTGTCTGGAAAGAAAGATTAAGGGTCTGGAAGGAGATAGAGGATAAGAAACTTGAGGAGAAGATGTGGAACATACCTCCTCGAAAGCAACCGGGAACCAAAGCTCCCCCGCCACCTCCGCCAGCACCACCTTCCCTTTCTCCTCCATCTCCATCTCCTCCGCATAACACCAAGCGAAAGAGGGTCGATGGGGACGAAAGCTGCTCAAAGTTTACCTTGGAAGAATCTGCCAAGAGGCACCACATCGACCCTCCATCACCTGAGTCAACGAATTCGACATCGTCCGGGTATTTTCACCATTCACCTACTCAAGATGCGAATAAATCAATTTCCACCGGTTTGACCGTTTCTCCGCCCTCGGATGCGACTTCGGCCACACGTGAAGCAGCCGTAGCTGCGTCCGCCAGTAATCCACACTCTCTATCTAGACCAGCACCGATACCAGCAGCGACAGTTCCACCTCCGGATCCATCCACTCTGGTAGAATGTTTGTCTGAATCAAGTTCAGTGCAATCCCTGCCACTGGATGCAGTTTCAGGAAGGGCCGCATCACAGGCCGATGATCTAGATCCTGTCTCAGCAACATCACCAGAGCATAGGCAAGACATACTCCCATCTTCCTACGCCGCGACCACAGCTGCATCTGCCAAGGACCTCTCTGTTGAACCTCTCGGACTTGCTACCTCCATGTCTTTAGCTGATCCGACAACCAGCGCATTTGGATTGGTGGAGCCAGAGGTGCAAGCACCTACTGGTTCTGCCCGTCGGATCAGTGTTGATCCGCCACGGCTTCCGGAAAAGCTGGCCACTGGACCAGCATTGGGGTGCGATACAGGATCGATTGCTGAAGCCCGATCAAGAAGTAATGAAACCAGGGATGAGGCTTTGGATCTGTTGTCCGCATTAGGGGAGTCCAGTGAAGAGGAGACCGATGATGTTGGGACAGAAACCGACGACGCAGGGTGCGCCGTAGAAGACGTCAGCATACCTGAGCCAGTTTCCCCCATCGCAGGAGCATCTATGGACGAGCATCCAAGACCCGTGGATAGAGGCGAAAGGAAGGAAGACAAGGACAAAGTGCGTGCATCAGCAGCTGACTCTGGCGTGGAAGCCCTGAGTACGGCGGAGGTCGCCCCACCTTCCAGTCAACCATCCGCCCTTGGGCATTCATCAGGATTCGCCTCGACCTTGATGCAACCATGTGCTCCTCATTCTCAGCTTCAAGAATCTTCCAATAACAGGTGTGTCTCAGGCATAGAGGAAGGACCTGAATGCCCGGAATGTTTGCCAGGGTCAGTCAGATCTCCCGGTGGCGATGACGGTGTTAGAGGTGCAAGAGAAGACGAGAGGATCAATGAAAACAACGGGGAAAGAGAGGCTATAGGAATTTCGGACGACGAAGAGATGCTTCCTGCTAACGATGCGCGGATGATGGCCCAATTCCAAGATGGAGACCAAGGAAGCAAGCTTGCTACCCCAAGCCGCAAAGGTCTTGAAAGACTACATTGCAGCAATCATGACGAGGGTACAGGTGTTAATAATGTGGCTCTGATGCAAAAGAGTCATCATACCGCTCGGTCGCCGACAACGGAGACGGGAATGAGCGGAGAAGGCCAAAGACCAAGCGCGAGAAACATCTCCGGAAAGGTCTTGCCAACGGTTCTAGATATCTCTCAGATTATCCAACCTGCGAAGAAATCCAAGTGCAGCATCTCGAGGCTGATCCCGCTGGCGAGCAAGGAACTCTCTATCTCGAGCGATTCTAAAAAGAAGAGTGCTTTCGATCTGCTTTTGAGCCTTTCTGGGAACGGAAGTATGGCGATAGCCACGATAAGGCCCACTCCTCCCAACGTCAGCAGGAAAGGTCCAGATGATATGAGGCGGGATTTAACCTTCCAATCCACGAGTGACGGCCTCTGGGATGAGGGGATCCGCCTGGAGGATTGTAAAAGGCTTTCTTCGAAAGTGATCGGAATCGCTTCGGGACTTTGTCCCGTCTCGCAAGCTGGTCTGGGCAGAGGTAGGAAAGAAACAGGGACTCAGATCAGCCTCGTCATGGCCCAAGAAGAGGGGAGATCTCATGCAGTGCAACGCCTGACCGAGACACCCCACTCTTCCGGAGCCACGACGATCTGCAGCCTGCCTCAGATGACAGCGGATCAGGGCGTTGGACCAAACTCCATCGACTTCTCTACGGGAGGTTCAGATGGTAAGGTCTTCCACTGGAAGTGGTCATCGTGTGGGGGCACCCAGATCACCGAGGTCCATTCTATCCACTCCAACGCGAGGATCAACTCGATCGAGAGCTTGAAAAAGCACAAGATACTCATGTCAACCTCTGCTGGTCTGGTGGTCGGCTACGACCTTTCCAACATGTGCCTGGCTTTCAGCTGGCCGACTTCGGAGAGGATCGTCCACTTGCAAAAAACGCCCAACCCTGACCTGGTGCTGTCGACCTGCGTCAGGAGGGACTACGATCAGTTCAGGATCTTCGACATAAGCGGTAAATCCGGTCCCGTCAGCCGCTCCGTCATCAACTTTGGATGGTTGAACAACTCCTACTCTTCGTCGGAATCCTCACTCTCAGCGCTCACAGAACCTGTCGTCTCTTTCTTCGGTAAGGATGGGATCGGAGGGATGGTGGGTGGTGGTGGCGGTGGTGTCGGGGGGTTTGGTGGAGGTCACCTTCCGAATGTAGGAAGGGGCTGCTTCAACCCAAGGAGGAAATACCTCTTCGCCCACGGATCCGAAGATGGCAAGGTGAGGGTCTGGGACCTCAGGATGGCGAGGGACTGCATCCTGAACGTCAAAGTTGGAGACGAGCCTTGCGGTGACGTGATTTGGAACATCGATCAAGATACCCTCGGTGGCAAGGAGGAGGGAGAGAAGGAAAGCCAAGTGGGCAAGGACAGGCTCTACGTCTCCAGTCGGTACGGTATCAGAGCCGTCGACTTTGGTTTCCACACCGTCTGAAACAATCCCTTCAACCCCCTCTTCGTCAAATTATGATTCCACAACATTTGTAAAACATCAATCAACCACGTTACGCGATGCCCTTCAGGGAAACCTCTCCCTCCCGTCTGACCCCCCCGTTTCTTCCCCCTTCTGGAGGAAAAAAAAAAAAAAAAAAAAAAAAGAGGATCCCTTCATATCCCTATTTCCGAACCATGATGTTTGGATGTTGAGGAGTTCGAGATGATTTACAGGAAAGAGATTGGATCGAGGACGCTTGGAGAGGTAGGAGGGAAGGAGGGAAAGGTCGTCTCTCGCGACGAAACGAACAACCTCGGCATGAAAAGGACGGGTGGGGATTGACTTTCTTCTTGGCTTTCAAGATGTTTTCGTGATCTTGGAACCCTCGAGGGAAGGGAAGGGGTAAGGTATGATGGAGAATTTTGACGAGGGGGGGGGGG
>KZ819712.1:54382-79126 GCA_003144235.1 Violaceomyces palustris | reverse complement strand
AATACCCGGTCGTGTAAGGGTCAAAGGAAGGTTTTCTCAAGCGGCCCGCGGGAGTGGGGAGGGGAGGGACAAAAACTCACATCTTGAGCGTCGCTTTCGAGTGGACTCCGATCGACTGGTGGGGAGAGAGGAAAGTGGGTTTTGGGGAGTGAAAAAGGGATCCGAGAGGGTCAGGTTCCGAAAAGACGGGGGGGGGAAAGGAATGATGAAAGGGTCAGAGGAAGAAATCCCAACCAAGCCTCACAAGCAAGAGACGTGGGAAAGGACTCACCTCGTAGAGCCTGCAGACGATGCTCTTGTCACCTTTCTCGGTGGTGGGCTTGGTACCGTGGTACTCGAAGTCTTGCTCCGCCCTCTTGACCGTGTCGAGTAGGATGCCGCCGCCCTCCACTCCCCTCTGGCGAGGTAGGATCGAGATCGGCATGGAGAGCGAACGCGATTCGAGACCGACGAGGTGAGCGTCGAGCTTGAGCGGCGAGTTGAAGCGCCTCGCCACGTTGACCACGTCCGCCTGGGCCAGGTCTCCGAGGTGAGGGTAGAGGGCGAACGTGAACCTGTGCTTGCCCTCGTCCTCGTGCGCGTCAGGGTAGGTCCCGGCCTTGAGGAGCGAGAGTCTCATGCGGCCTCCCTCGACCGAGTAGCCGTACTTGGTCTGGGTCAGGATCGAGAGACCCTGGTTGGGCTCGGAGAGGTCGGCGAAACGGTGGCCGCACACCTCGAACTTGGCCGCCTCCCATGACGTGTTCCTCGTCGTGGGCCTCCTCGTGATGCCGAACTGGGTCTCGTACGAGGCCTCTCCGGACCTGAGCCTCGTCGGCACCTCGAACCGAAGGAATCGGTGCTTCTCCCACCAGTCGATCTCGGTC
This sequence comes from Violaceomyces palustris, assembly GCA_003144235.1. Taxonomy (NCBI): domain Eukaryota; kingdom Fungi; phylum Basidiomycota; class Ustilaginomycetes; order Violaceomycetales; family Violaceomycetaceae; genus Violaceomyces; species Violaceomyces palustris. The sequence continues at coordinate 78,260 of KZ819712.1, read as the reverse complement.
TCGAGTCGGATCAGCGGCCTCGCCTCCTGGCGTCCGACGCGGGTCGAGGCCGGGAGAGCGTCGAGGCTCATCTTGACCTTGACCTTGCTCTTGCCGAACTTGGCCTCGAGCGCCAGGCTGCACCTCCACGGGCCCTCCTCGCTGATCCTGACCGTGTCGAACGCGATCTCTTCCACCGTGTCCAGGGAGTAGATCTCGGTCTCCCAGTTGTCGAACTGCGGTGGGTAGTCCTCGGCGATCGAGAGCCCCGCCGTGAGGCCCTTTGCCAGCAGCTCTCGGCCCGTCGCGTGGTCGTAGATGGAAGAGATCCGGCCTTTGGCCACCTTGACAGAGATGGCCGAGCTGCGTAGCGCGAACTCGTTGTGGTCCGTCTCCTCGACCGAGACCGCCTCGAGGTTGCGCATGATCCTGGCCGAATCTTGAACGACGTTGCCGTGACCGCTTCCGTCAACGTCCTCCACCAGCAGCAGTCCACTGCCACTCTTCTCTTCGCACCTCTGTACCACGTCCGTGGCCGCTGCCAGGATGGATTCCTTGACGAATGGACTATCCAGGTCGGCGCGAACGAGCTCCAGACGAGGGATGCCCAGCGTGTTGATCGCGCCGAGTGCCTTTCTCTCACGCCCCTTGATGGGCGACGAGCACGCCTCAGACAACGCCTTCCTGGCCTTCTGGAACAAAACTTTGGCCCTACCGAGCATGTCGGCGTAGATCTCCTCAAGATCGTCGTAGACTTTACGGATGGCGCTGCCGGGGAGGCAGTCGTGGAATTGGTTGAGCAGGAGGGGCTCCCAGAGATCGTCGATCTCCTTCTTGGGGTATTCGTAGTCGCCAGACCTCAGGCTTGCCAGCGTGCTGATCCACTCGAGGTCGTGCATGATGACCTCGAACTGCCTATTCCACTGCTTGATGGAACCGTGGCTGGTGTAAACGCCGCGGTGGAACTCGAGGTAGATCTCCCCGGCCCAGGTGGCAAGCCTCTTGCCATCCTCGGTGATCTTCCGCACGTGCTCGAAGAAGTCGTCGGCCGACCTGCCGACGGTCACCCTGGGCATCTCCTTGTACCCGTTGTTCGAGATCGCCCTGGCACGTCTGAGCCTCTCGAGCATGACCTCGGTCGGTCCACCGCCCCCGTCACCGAAACCGAAGAGGTGCAGGGCGGCTGGCTGCACCTGAAGGTTCTGGTTGTTTTTGACGCCGCGCACAAGGTCGTCGACGCCGCACTGGGAGTCGTAGTTGTTGACAGGGGTCAGATGAACCATGATCTGGGTGCCGTCCAGACCGACCCACATGACGGTGTTGTGCGGAAAGCGGTTGATGTTGTTCCACGAGAGCTTCTGGGTGAAGAAGTAGTCGCATCCAGCCTGCCTTGCCAGCTGAGGGATCTGAGCGTTGTAGCCAAACGTGTCTGGAAGCCAGAAGATGTTGCAGCGCTTTCCGAACCGGGTCTGGAAGAAGCGCTGACCGTAGACGAATTGCCTGACAAAGGCCTCGCCGCTTGGCATGTTGGCGTCGCACTCGACCCAGGACCCTCCGATGGGCTGGAACTTTGCCTCTTTCACCTTGTCCTGGACGCGCTTGAAGAGCTCAGGGTAGAGCTGCTCGAGCCACTGGAACTGCTGCGCGGTACTGGCGGTGAAGCGGAACTCGGGGTAACGGTCCATGAGGTCAAGCTGGGTCGACCACGAGCGTGCTACCTTTTGCTGCGTTGCAGAGTAGGGCCAGAGCCAGGCCGAGTCGATGTGAGTGTGGCCGAGACTCCAGATCAGAGTGTCCTCCCTACCCTCGACGACGTCCTGCTCGTACAGCTTGGCACCTTGCTTCTCCCAGTCCGTGCCCAAGACCTCCTCGGCCAGCTTCCTGCACTTGGAGATGCTGTCAAGGTCGGCTTTCCTGAACGTGTTCATGATCTCGTTGGCGACCCAGAGGGCCTTGTTCTGGAGTACGCCGTCCTTGGGCATCTCCCTGATGCACTGGCTCAGGGTCTGGAAGTCCCACATGAGCTTCCAAGCCTCGGGCCGCTTGACGACGATGTCTGCAGAGGCCAACGTGAACTGACGGTTGGGATCCGGGTCTCCACTGGCGTCGGATGGCAGGCCAAACATGCCGTTGGCGGTGATTTCGGCGTAGAGCGTGACGCCCTTCCTGAAGCTTTGAGGTAGAGGGAAGTCGACGCGCCTGTTGTCGTCGTAACCCCCGGTGATGCCTTGGAGGGGCATGCCATCTTGAGAGAAGATCATGGCCTCACAGCCCGGATCAAACTCGAGCTGGACCCAATCCTTGTCCCTCCATTCCTCGGGGACTTTCAGGTGAAGCTTGAGCCAGTGGTTGGACCAGCTCGGACCGAATCTTTCTCCCTTTTTGGCCGGGCGAAATTCCTGCTTGACAGCCTCCTTGAAGGGGGGCTTGGTCCCAGGTGGGGGTGACCATCTCTCTATTTGGACATGGTCTGCAGAGTCTGACCTGTTCTCGAAGAGCAAGGAGGCGAGGTTGTAGTCTGAGAATTGTCCTCCAACGAACTCGTTGATCCTCCTCTCTTGGATGGACCTGATGGGGGCAGCCCTGACGGGACGAGAGGAGGAAGAGGAGAGCTTTGGGTAGCTCTTCTTCTTGATGCTGCTGCTCTTGGGAGGGACTGATGACATTACGGCTTGGCCGCGGTGTAGAGGTTGGAGGGCGGGGGGTTGGGGAGATGGAGGGGAGATGGGGAGATGGGGAGGCGGTGAGATGGGGAGGCGGGGAGATGAGGAGATGAGGAGATGGGGAGATGGGGAGATGGGGAGCTGGAGCGATGGGAGGAAGGAAGGGTATCTCCAAGGGATGTGGAAGGGGCCGGTGGCGGAGGTCCCAGCATGGGTCACGATGGCCTCAATCCTTGCCACATCCTCATCAATCAAGATTCAAGTGATACTGCACCCAGTGAGAAAAAAAAGAGAAAAAAAGGCGGGGTGCATGGACCATGCATGACTCAACGCCAACCGGCCCTTCTGTCTCTCTCTGTCTCCATTCCCCCTCCACCCCACTCCCCGGGCCATCTACAACCATCTCTAGGAGGATGCCCAATCGCAATCGTCCATGGGGGTTTTCTCTCACCTTCCCCTGTTTCCCCAAGATGTGAAGACGTACTCCGACCCCGTGTAGTGATGGTGCCAGTGGACAGCAAAGGCATGCGAGTGCGCGCTTTTCCCTTCGCACGTTCCACCTCGCAGCGTTTGCGCCACCTCCCCTCATTACGCAAACAGGGAGAGGAGAAAAGAAAAGAAAAAAATAACGAGAAAGTGTGTGGTCGCACAGACAAGCCTCCTAGAGCTCTACCCTTGCCATGTTACTTACTCTCCGCTCCTAGAAAGACGAGGATGCGTTCGACGAGGTTAGAAAGCGGAAAGGGGGGGGGGAGAGAGAGAGAGAGAGAGAGGCATTCACATTGACTTTTGGAGCGATCAAGAGAGGAGAGCAAAGGAAAGGGGTAATTTACAAAACACCGTTATGTTGGGAAAAAAAAAATTGAAAAAATTGGTCAAGTGGAGGGGAGAGGAATTCCGTGGCCGTTGACCAACACCTCTTGATCTTCTCGTGCGAAAAACAAAAAGAGCAAAGTAAACACACAACTCTCCCCTCCTCCTTTCCTCCTGGCTCATCTCCTACGCTTGGCTCGAAGCCCCAAGGCGCTCCTGATCCGAGTCGACAGCGACCTCGAGGTGAAGGCCTCCTTAAACCGGCCCTTCTACAACGCGTCCGTGTGGCATCCGGCAAAATCCGACCCGGAGTAAAGGTGTGAGGAGCAAAAGGTTCCGTCGATCAGCCAATTCCCTCTCTCTTTCACCTTGGGACGAATGGTGGGGGGGGGAGAGGGGAGAGGGAAGGGTTGAGGCCGAGCGACTCACAAGGATCAACTGTTTCCTGGCGTGCGACCTTCCTTCCTTGGTCGTGTTTGGATTGTTGAGGGCAGCCTGTTGTGGGGAGGTTCGTCGACAAAAACGTCAGAAGCATCCCATCACCGTTGGAGGAGAGGGGAGGGAGATCGCGAGGGGAAAAAAAAAAAAAAAAAAAAAAGACTTTGGGAAGGGGGACTCGCCTTGTACCCTGCGATCACCTTGTCCTTGTCTGGCTTCCTTCGGTAGTAGTATCGGTAGCTCGTCATCTTGATCTTGCTTTCGTTCAAAGGGATGGTGCTGGCTGGCTTGGATTTGAGAAGCGGATGGAGACCGAGTCGGGGCTTAAGGCTCTTTCTTGACGGATCCTCTTGTCGATGGTGATGGTAGGATAGCAAGGGGAGGTGGGCTGTTGGGGGGAGGGAAGCGAGTGATAAATAGGCTTTGGATGGTTGGCTAGAAGTGTAGGATACGTTGGAATCCCTTGAACCCCTTCCCCACTCCTCCCTCCTCCTCCGCCACGAAGGGTGAGGTTGATTTCCCCCGATGTGACGTTCACCCTTCCACCTAAGCGAGGTGGGCCTCTGGGCTGTGCTCGCTCTCCAAAAATCCCTTCCCCTCACCAACGCTTGCTGATAGCACCCACCTTTCCCCCAGATCTGAAAGACGACGCCACCCAGACTAGGACCAAGCAGTGCGGAGAGATGGCTCACTTCCTCACCTTTGATCCGTCCATTCCACCTCGCCGCCATCTCAACCCAAACGCAAGCATATTGGAAGGAGCAAGCTGATCGAACTCTCCTTGGATTCCAACGCCCACATCCATCACAAAGGGAGGGAGAGAGAGAGAGAGAGAGAGAGGGGGGGATCAAGTGTGTATGCTTGTGCGTATTTGTTCGTCCACAGGCGGGTAAGTAGGGCTTTGGATTGCGACACCTGGTAAATATAATCGTATATTCTTACACACGTATATATCATGCATGCATGCGCTCTTCCACGAATAAAAAAGTTATGGCCAGTCGTCTCGGATGGCAGAAAAAGATAGTGAGTGTGTGTGGGTGGAAAAGGTGAGATGTGTGGATGGAAGAAAGGGAAGGAGAAACCGGGTTGAGAAAGGGAGAGGGAGGATCGTCAGGGGCAACCTCCCGCGCAGCCACCCCTGCAACCCCAACAGGTCAATGGCTCGGCGCCAGACTGCTTGAGGAGTAGGCCTGCGATGCTGGCAGCTCCCTCGCCCAGCACGAATCCCGAGGCCACGACAATGATGAAGATCCCCCCTAGGGGAGCGCCTCCTCGATCCCGAGCCACCGCCGCTCTCCTCTTGGAGTACGTGTGGGCGATGACACCGCCGACCAGCCTGGCAAGGGAAAAGTTAGGCGTGTTCAACATGCCCACTGCGAAGGCGATCCCACTCGGAAGTAAGGTGACGATCTTTTCCGCCGCGGACAAGGGTCTGTTTCGCCCTCCATGGCCGCCAACCTTGAGGGCCTTGGACCGGGCAAGAGTCCTTAGCGTCCCGGTCAAGGCGAACAGGAGGCCAAAGGCCAACATGAAGACGTCGGCTTTGGACGGCAAATGGCCTCGGTTGACTAGCCTCGCCAGGTTGAGCCAGACGGCAGCGGTGGGTGCCGGGAACTGGGGTCCCGGGATCTCGTACGTCTCGGTGTAGAGCTTGTAAGCGAAGCAGGAGATCAAGATGCCGAGCGTGCTCCCGATCAGCTGACCTTTGAACTGCGACCTGGGGGAGGCACCGATCAGGTGCCCCGTCTTGTAATCCTGCATCAGATCTCCCGCCTGCATGGCTCCGGCCTCGGAGATACCTCCTGCAATCAGGTTGGCCACCACGTTGCCCGGTTGGAGTATGGCGAAGATGAGTTGGCTGATTTTGCCGATCCCGCTCACCGGGTTGAGGTCGGTCTCTCCCAGCGCCCTCACACCGAGGATGGCAAAGACCGAAGCGAGCACGATCCCGACCAAGGTTGCCCAAGGGTGGATGCCATTGGTGCCGAACGCGGCCCAGATGAGGGCAATGGCCAGGATGGTGGAGGAAACCAGTCCCCAGGTCACCCATGAGAGCGGGGTCAGCCGATGCGGCGGCTCGTGCTCGACTTCGACCGTCTCTTTGATGAGTCGCGCTCGCTCCAAGGTCAGGCCGTTCATATCTTCCACAGAGGCGTCAAGATCCGAAGGGCTTTCTGTCGAAATGGGCCCATACTGAGCCGTGGTTGGATCGCTCCTTCTGGAGAGCCATCGTTTCAAGTCTGAGAGTCCGTTGGAAGCGACCAAGGCGATAAGACCGACGATGCTCTCGCTGCACATGATGGCCAACGATACCCACAGGATCCAGCCTGAGAGAGCAGGAGGGAGAGAGAGGAGTTCTCGCAATTCAAAACGTCTTCAACGAGCAACACTCAAAGGTCCTGGTCAAAACTCACCCTTTGATCCGCTCTCGCTGTCCATGGGATGGCCAGGTGCCCACCCGTAGTAATGTGCGATGGGGCTTAGGATGGCCCAGCCGACAAAGGCTCCCGCGGTCATGCTGATCGTCGTCGGTAGTCCCATGATAATGCCTTGGCCAACGTAGTTCAAAGATGGGGTGAACCACCAGCCCCAGGTTGCTGCCAGATCGTGGCTTGGCGAGAGGAAGTCGAAAATCGGCATAGCGTAGAGCACTGGGATGTAGTAGGAGAGGATCTGAGCAACAGCAAAAAATAGAGGGTACGGGTAAGTCAGGTGGCTCTTTCTTCTTGCCACTTCTCGTCATCCTCGCCACCACTTCAGAGGGACAGGAGACATGAAACGAGAGCTCAAGGTGGCGAGCGGAACATACCGTGAACGTGGCCGAGGAAAGGAAAGACCAGAGCAGGGCCTTCCATCCCGAGCTGCCTTTCATCACATTTTCATCAGAGTCGTCCTCCTGCAAGAGGGGGCTGGTCTCCTGGTCCCGATGGCCCTCGGCACTCCTTTCTCCCCCCCGATTCAGCTCACCACCATTCGAGCCTGTCGAGACCCGGCCCTGGAACAAGGGGACCTTGTGTAGGACCGAGATGAGCTGAGCAGTCGCCGTACCACTCGGGAAGGCCAACTTTTCACGAATTATCATGGGCTCCCTCAATGGGCTGGCGAAGAAGACTCCAAAGTAAGCCAAGGCGAAGCACCAGCCCAGCAGTTCGAGCCAGCCGAGCACTATGGGGGGGGATCCGTCCTTGTCCATGTTGAGCATCGTGAGGGCTGGTATGACTCCGACCAGGCCTATCATACCACTCGAGGCAGCAAAAGGGAAAGGGAGCATAGGGGGACGAAGTGGTCCGGGAAGTTGAGCGACTCTTCATCTTTCCACGTACTTGTGACACAAGAAGAGAGGTGCTTGGAACTCACCGGCACTCAAGGGCATGATGCCCACAGCCCCAGCAGTGGTTTGCACTAGGACATTCTCCTCGGGCGTGAAAGGCGTGGTCATGAAGTAGAACCTCCTACCAGCCAGTGAGAGCGACCGGGGGAGAACCTTGAAGATGGCGAATCCGAGCAGGGCCGATTGAAGGCTCATCAGCGAGATCCAACCGGTCTGGAGACCTAGATAGAGGTTGGTGAAGGCCAGCAGGCACCCGATCAGTAGTCCAGCTGCAATCGCTCGAAACTAAGGGAGTAACCGAGAGGTAAAAGCAGGAGCAAGGCGAGAGGTAGACGAGGGATCCAGTCAGATGGAGCTAGCAGATAGCTTTTTGGGAGACTCGTCCGACCACGACCCTTCAGATGAACCAAAAAAATCATCCTCACTCACTGTAAAGTCTTCGGCTCTTTCGCCCTCCCCTGCCATGGAGCTTTGGCGATCTTGGTTCGCTTGCCTGTCCATCTCGTTCCTCTACCTTTCTCTCCACCTCTCTAGTCAGAAACCACCTGTGCCTAGAATCTATTCCTCAAGCTTGGAGAGATCTATTCCTGAGCGACGCTCGCACTCCGTTTCTTCCTACGTCCTTACGGACGGAGACACGGAGGGTCAGGTTGAAGGGGGAAGGGTCTCAAGAGAGGGAGAGGGAAGGAGGGTGGGGGTGGAGATGAAGGAAGGAAAGGCGACCGAACGTGTATGAAAATCCGATGTGTACGAAATGAAAAGATGGAGTCGTCTGCCGTTCGGAGTTAAGCCCGGAGAAAGAAAAGGGGGATGGGGGTGAAAAGCCAGGGTAAAGGTGGAATGCAGGTTCACGAGGAGGTAGGAATGCCTGGCATGGTGGTTGATGTAATCAAGTTGGTTTCGGTAGGTCGGTGAGAAGCAAAGCAGGAGTTCCCCCTCTCGCAAAGGGAGAAGGAGGGATGGACGGGGAGGAGGGTTTGATGAGAGGGGGGGAAGAAAGCAAGCAAAGGCAAAGATCCCCGGGGGCAGGTCAGGGAAGTACGGAGCCAAGTCTGAGTCCCCATCGTGGGCGTGTGTGCATTCAACCATCCACCTCCTTCTACCCAATCGGGTGGAAGACGAGGAAGGAATCAACAGCCAGAGGCGGGTGCGATTTGATGATTCGAAGGAAAACCCAACCTCCACCTAGAAGAGAGGAAGGGGAGGGGAACCCTTCGCTTTGGGAGGCTCCTATCACACCCAAAACCGATCTGAAACCCGGCTCCCGTTCAGTTCTTTTCTTTTCTTTTCTTTTTGGCACAGTTGACGAGAACGGAAGTCTGGGAAAGAGGGAGAGAGGGAGAGAGGGAGAGAGGGAGAGAGGGAGGAAAAAGGACGAACGAGTCCAGCATGACATGCAAGCGCAAGGAAGTGAACCTGCACGGTGAGCGGAACGAATCCATCCTGGTGGTATCACGAGGCACAGCAGCAGGGATCGTTGAGACCCCCACCTTCCCCCACACGTAACCCCTTTCTTCTCACACGACCTACCATCCTCACCTCAGGACTTGACATCGATTCAGGAGACCAGCAACCTCTTCGCCACTTCACATTTCCACTCTCCAAAGATAGAACAAGGGTAAAAGGAGAAGGAGAGTTCCCCACCCCCCGTCACTGGCTCCTTTCGTTGCGCCTTCCAACCACACAAACACCCACCACCAACCACATACGCATACAAGCATACACGCATCCCACCTCTGTCCAGAAGAGACAAGAGATGTCCACTTTTCAAGAGAGAGAAACAGGTCGTTTGAGCTCGGAGGAGCTAGAGACGTTCCACCGTCAGGGCTACCTGGTTCTTCCCGGCTTTTTCCGACCGGAACCCCTTCTGGAGAGGGCCAGGGAGTTGGTCTCCAACTTTGACGTCAGCCTTCATCCCATGACCAAGTTCACCACCGGCGATGGTGGTGGTGGCGGCGGCGGCGGAGAGGACGATGGCCAAGATCACGTAGGGGACAGGTACTTTCTCGAGTCCGGAGACAAGGTCCGTCACTTCTTCGAGGAGGGAGCCTTCGATCCCGTGACCAACCGTTTGGTGAGACCGCTGGATCGATCGATCAACAAGGTGGGTCACGCCCTCCACGTTCTCGACCCCGTCTTCTCCCAATTCAGCTTCCAGCAAAAGGTGGTCGAAGTGGCGAGGAGCCTCTCGGTCCACTCGGATCCAAAGGTACTCCAGTCCATGATCATCTGCAAGCAACCCTCGATAGGTGGAGCCGTCCCTCCTCACAATGACTCCACCTTCCTCTACACCGACCCTCCTTCGGCTCTTGGCTTCTGGTTCGCCCTCGAGGATTGCTCGGCCTCCAACGGTTGTCTGAGCTTCTTGCCCGGGTCTCACAGGTGGCCCAAGCTCGGTGATACCGTTGGTGGTCGAGGAACCAGCGTGACACCGAGACCAAGGGATGATGGTAAGGATGATCTCCTGGGTCCTCAGAGGGGGGTCAACAAGAGGTTTGTGAGGAAGGATCCGATCAACCCTGACGCAGGAACTCACTTTGAGATCCTCTCGGAGGACGAGGAGGCTGTTTGGGACGACCAAAAGGCTGTCGTCGAGGAGTGTCCAGCGGGTCAGTGATCAACAAATCCCCCCCCTCCCCCTTATCCTTGCCCAGCATCATACCCGATGGCCTCAACCCCTCATCCTGACAACCTCTCTCCCGTAATCCTGCGGATCCCCTTTCTTTCCCACCCTCCTTTCCTATCATTCTGATCAAATCGGGAAAACAAGGGACCCTCGTCCTGATCCACGGCTCGGTCCTTCACAAGTCGGAAAAGAACCTCTCGGAAAGGTCTCGCTACATCTACACCTACCACATGATCGAGGGGGACGAGTCCAAGGCAAAGTACGATTCCAAGAACTGGTGCGTGTCTTCAACTTTCCCTTTCCACCTGCTTCACATGTTTTGGTGACTTCATCCCTTTTCTGACCCCAAACCCTTCGTCATCCTCGATGGAGGCAGGCTTCAACCGACGGAAGAGATGCCTTTCCAAAGCCTGTACAGACAGTAGGTCGACTCTCCACGGCACACCTTCGTCACCTATTCTTTTCCGATGAAAACGCTAGAAAACTAGGAGATGAAGAAGTGGGAAGATTCGACATGATACAAGAGGGTGGACAGGGTTCGGGCCGAGAGAGAGAGGGAAGGACAAACCGGCGATTTGACAGGTATATGAGTGAACTCGGGCGGGGAGGGGACGGGGAAGGTAATAGGGGATGGATTGTGAAATTTGAGACTCTTGTTCGATTCGCTCAAATCTGCACAGCCGAGCCATGCTCGAGCGGGGCGCCTTCCATCTTCATGGCCTTCATGCCGCCCCTGACCGAAAAGGCCTTGACCCCGGCCTTCCGGAGTACGCTGACGGCGACCTTGGCCGTCTCCCCATCGTAGTCGATGACCAAGGCCTCCCGCCCGCTCTGCCTCAGACAGCTCACCATCTCGGCCACAGGAAGGGTCTCGACCAGAGGCCCCGTGTCCGAGCAGGTGTGCTTTACTGGCCCGGCTTCTGGCAGGAACCTGGCCTTGAGCTCGGTCCACTGGGTGGCGAGCAGGACAGCATCTTCGTAAGGGCTAGGGTCGTCCTTCTGGAGACTCGAAAGAGGGGTGGAACAGGCGTGGGCGAGGTGAGCCTCTGCGAATTCGGTTCGGGATCGAAGGTCGAAGATCAGAGGCCTCCTGGAAATGTCGCATTCCGGCGCGCTGAGGCCGAAAGCAGGGTTCCTTGGGTAAACCATCATGGTCCTGGCTGAGGACGGGTCGAGAATCCAGGTCGTGCTGTAGCCGTACTGGTCGACGTTGAAGAGGTTCTCGTTGTGGATGGGGGGGAAGGACGACTCGGGCAGCTTGTCAAAGTACTCGTCAAGGTACTGGAACGGGAGGTCGCAGCAGAGGAAGACGGCCTCGATGGGCTTCCCTTTCGAGCCTCTGAGCTCATCCAGCGTCCCCTCCCTCTTCCTCCTCTCGAGGACCTGGAAGAGCCCTTGGAGAGAGAAACCGGAGCTGGGGCCACTGACGATCCCCCACCTGCACATCTCCATCGAGAGCCGGTACGAGTCGAGGCTGGAGACGTCTTCGACGGAATCGACAACGCTCTTCCATTCAAAGTCGACCGGCTCAAGGAGCTCCCTCGGCCTTGGACCAGGCACTTTGTCACCGCGCGCCACGCAGACGCCGATGACGTGCATCCCGGGACGTTCGCTCTTGAGCCCCTTGCCTGTCCCTGTGATGGTACCGCCGGTGCCCATGCCAGCGCAAAAGATGTCGATGCCAGGAAGCTGCTGCAAGAGCTGCTTTGCGGTCCACCTCTCGTGCGACTCAGGGTTGGCAAGGTTCTCGTACTGGTTAGGATTGAAGACGCCTTGCTTTCGCCCGTCAGCGGCTGCCTTGGAGATCCCGCCCATGGGATCCTGAGGAGAGGACTGAGAGGGTCCGCCGAAGAGGGAGAGCTCGAGGCCGAAGAACCTCATGAGCCTCGCCTTGGTCGGGCTGACCTTGTTGGACATCCAGGCCTTTACCGACCGGACGCCGTGCTGGCGAGCGATCATGGCCATGGAGGTGACCGTCGAGCCGGAAGAAGACTCTGTGACTTGGTGGATCGGCTGAGGGTTGCCAGCGACAGTCGAGCCATCGAGCGAGATGACCCCGCCCTTTTCCAGGAGATTGAGGGCTGCATGTGAGGAAAGAGGGAGAGAAGGAACGGGGTTTGTGATAAGATAATGGTTGAGATTGGAGTCAGATAAGATAAAAGCAAGTGGGGAGGGCGGAAGAAGAGAGAGGAGCCGAGGCAAATCGAGGATGTTACGATGGCGTGATGATTGGTGGGGGTGGATGGCAGAGCACTCGGATTGCGTGATCGAAAGGTGAAGCCGTCCTCTTTTCAAACGGCGCGCGCGCTCTCTTAGCTCAGACGCGGGCGCTATCCTCGTTGGAGCCCATGGCGCAAGCCTCGATTGAGCCCCAGCTCGAACCACTCAGCTCCTCCTCGATAGCACGCCATTAAAAGAAAAGAGACGAGAAGAAAAGGAGAAACAAACAGCGACAACGGATTACCATCCCTCCGCTCTTTCGCAACGTTGAGATCTCAGCAAGGGGGAGGAATTGCACAGGGATCTCCGCCGGCCTTTGATAACCAGCAGACCCTTGGTCGTCATCTCTGATAACGATAATCTTTGCGAGATAGCCCTTTTCTGATCTTCCAGATCAGGAGGAGAGTGTATGTGTGAGAGATGGAGGGAGAGGTAGGTTGGGTATACATATTACGGCAGTCGCATCCCTCTTCATATCTCCTCCTCCCCCCCCCCCCCCCCCCTCCCCCCCCCCCCCCCCCCCCCCCCCCCTTATCTGCCCATCCCTTTCGCTCACGCCCTCCTCCTCCCATGCACAATCTTTCACTACCTCATGGAAGGAAAGCTCGGAAAGGGGCAAAAAACGACAAACAAGCGAGCGAGCCACAGCCCCAACCACCAAAGCCGAGCTCAAACTCACCAGGGAGGCATTTGACGTTGGTGGCTGGGAGGGCGGTGAGCATCTTGGCGTAGATCCTGACGCCGTCTTCGACGAAAGGGTTGAGCGAAGGTGGGAGCTCGACGAGCGGCAAGGGAGGGTTCTTGTCCGGGTTGAAGTAGTCCACCAGCGAGGTGGGCCCGGAGAAGACCATGTTGTCACTTGGACAGTAGCGAGTCATCGTGTCAACTGGGATCCTGGGAAACGATCTGGCGCTTGGTGATGGTGACGTTGATGGTGATGGAGGTGACAGACGGGGGTATGGCAAGGAAATGGAATGCGAAACCGGGCTCGACTCTTCGCAATCTATCGTCTCGGGGATGGAAGTCGATGAGAAGAAGTTCTATTGTCCTCCTCTTCGCAGCTTGGGGGTTCTGGTTGGTTTTTGTCTTTAGATCTCGTCTACGATGGGAAGTGTGAGGAGGAGGAAGATGACAGGAAAGGGGGGCGACGAGGTTTGTCTCTCAATCTTCTTTCCTCTACCTCCTCAGCACGTCCCCGCCCCCTCTTTCCCCTCAACGCCAGACGCTGAAGGGCAGGACTTGACCGCCACCCTAACCCCTTCCCCCAACCGACTTCGGGGGAAGTCATCTGGATGAAACATCGAGAGCCTCCACAGCCCGTGTTGGAAAGGGAAACGAGCGATCGAAAAGAAAAGGGGAAGGGGGTAAAAGATGTGAATAGGAGAAGCGGAGGAAGTGGGGGGCCTTTCGAATCCTAATGAGTCAGGAGAGTGCTTGCGCTTGAAAAGAAAAAAGGGAAGCAGACCAAAAACGAGGGTCCGCACCCCCAAAGAATGATATTTGAAAAAAAAAAAAAAAAAAAAAAAAAAGAAAGAAAGAAAGATTCCATCCTTGCTGCAAGGGGATCCAGCCTTGGGAGGCCATGCCTGAGGGTGAGGGAAGGGAGGATGGAAAGTTCGGACTGGACACGTTCTTGCCACCCACCCTCCACAGACAGGCAATACCTTTTTTTCAAGCTCGACGTCTCGCACGGTCCAGCTCTGGAAGGTGTTCATCGTGAATGTGCGCGTTGGACATAGAGGATCCGGTGCAACACCCCATCGAATCCCTTCCTCCCTCTGCGTGCGAAAGGCCACTCGCGACCTCACTTTGGCTTCCAACTGGACTGAACCGCTGACTCAACCCTAAACCACGAAGGAACCTTGTGTTTATCACGGAGGTTGCCCCATCCTAGCTCCGAGAATGGTGGGTAGTGAAAAAAGGTAGAGAGAGAGAAACAGGCAGGAACATGGAGGCACTAGGGTAGAGGGTTTGGGGGAAAGACAGCAAGGCCCTTTGGGCGTGGATCGGGGCTAGGCGAGTTGCGAGGGGAGAGGGCCACTTGGGAGAGGGAGCAGGAGGTTGGGTCTCTCTCAGCCCGGTATCGCTACGAGCGAGTGGGTAACTTGGTGTAGAAGGACATTATGGGTGTGGAAAAGGGGTTAGTGGTAAGAAAAGTCGTTGTTCTTGGAAAATGCAATCAATCGTGCGGAAAGGGTATTGTTGGGTTGGTGGGGGTAAAGTAGATGGGAAGCGTAACAAGTAGCGAGCATGCGGTCACATCGACATGCTTCGGATCCGGCTGCCTCCCTCGGTCGGCTCTCCTCGAGTTCTGGTCCTGGGGGCGGCGCGTGTCATGCCAGCGGCCCTCTCAGCCGCCTCGACGTTCCTCTCGCTCAGTTGGGCCCTAGGGTCGAAAGCTTTGGGTGATTTGAATGTGTATCCCTGCGAGGCGAACGAGATCGGACAGGAGTAAGAGAAGGAGAGGGAGGGAAGGTACGAAGGGGTTTGTTCTGGGTCAGCCTTCCCTCCATAATGAGAGTTTCTCTCTCTCTTTCCCTCTCTCCTCTACCCATTTAGGTTGGCATGGTAGAAACCCCAATACTCACGACGAATGCCAGTTGCTTCCTCATCTCCAGCAATTTGCCACCGTGCTCTTTGTCCCTTAGCATCGGGTCCCTCGGCTGGTCGTTCTGCGCCTGGCCTTCGGCGGCACCGGGAGCTGGCAAGGGTTCGTCCTCGATGTCGTCCTCAAAGTGCTTGGTGTCCGCCGGGTGGCTCAGAGCGGGCCGGAAGGGAGCCTTGACCCTGTGAAGGTTGTTCCAGTCCAAACCTCTGAACCAAGGGTGTGACATGAGCTCCTCGACCCCGTCCTGCAGTCCACTGCCTCCTCCTCCTCCTTGACCACCTCCGGCAGCGAAACCGGAGCGCCTCGCGTTGTTCATGACGCTGTTGGGCCTGCTCACCGAGGCGGTCGAGGTGCTACCCAAGCGATCCTCCCTCTCGCACACCAGCTTCTGGATGAAATCCTGAGCCTCGCGAGAGACGCGGGGCTTGGGTGGGAACTTGAGCGTCTGCCTCCAGTTGAGGATCTTTTGCCTGGTCAGGTGCCTCGACTTTGAGACGAAGGGAGGGTAGCCGTAGAGCATCTCGAAGACGATCACGCCTAGGGACCACCAGTCGCAAGCTTGGTCGTAACCGAGCCCGCGTAGTACCTCGGGCGCCATGTAGTTGTTGGTCCCAACCACCGAGTAGGCGATCTTCTTTTGGTTCTTCTCTCGCCAGGTCAATACGTGCGTCATGGGCGTCCCGTCGGGGTTCCTGTCGCTCATCACATCGTCGAGCTCCTTCTCGTTCAGCCCGGCCCCAGCCCTAGCCCCTCCCGCTCCCCCGTTACCCTGGGCACGGCGCCTGATCCCGGCACCCGCGTGAGAGTCCTCGAGGTCGATTCCATGCTTCTTGAGAAGGTTCTTGCGCTGCTGGTCGTAGTAGGCTCCATCGTGGGCCCAGTGGAAGGACTGGCAGAGACCAAAGTCTGCCAGCTTGATGTGACCGTCGGAAGTGTAGAGAAAGTTGTCGGGCTTGATGTCGCGATGGATGTAGCCGAGGCTGTGGGCCTCGTGGATGGCCAGGATCATCTCTGCAACGTAGAATTTGGCAAAGTCCTCCTCGAAGATGTCCTTCTCGATCAGGAGGTTGAGCAGATCACCTCCACCCATAAATTCCATGATGAGGTAGAGATGGTCGACGTCCTGGAAGCTGTACACCAGCTTGACGATCCACTTTGCACTGGCGCTGGCGCTGGCGCTCGTCATGAGGTCCCTCTCGGCTCGGACGTGGCCTTCTTGCCCCTTTCGAAGCATGTCGGCCTTTCTCAGCTGCTTCATGGCGAACAGCTCGCCCGTCCCTCTCTCCTTGACCAAAGCCACCACACCAAAAGCACCGTGCCCGATCGTCTTCAATTTGGCGAAGCTGTTGACATTGACCCTCGCCCGCAGATCGCGGAGGTAGCTGGTCTCGTTGGCGATCCAAGCCTGGCGGATGGCGTCCTTCGAGCTCTCCGGGATGCGCAAGGCGGCCAGCTCGGCTTCAAGGCCGGCCCTTCTAGTGTCGCGCGCTTTGGGTTTCTTCAGGATGCCAAAGTAGAGGTTCTCAAAGTAGATCTTGGCGGCTACGCTCTTCTCGACCGTGGCAAGGCTTGGGCGGAGCGCAGCGCCTGCAGCTGCCGAGACGGGTGCTGCCAGCTGAGACATCCCGGCCGACTCGATACTGTGGAGGCTGTCGAGCACCACCATCGACTCGGGCCGATCAGCAGCAGTCGGTGGCTCGAACATGGCACCAATCCCGAGGGGAGGGCCACCTGGGAGTCCATCAATCGCTTTCCCAAACCTTTTCCCATTCTCTTGTGGCGAGGCCCTCTCTCGCACAGGTGAAGGCGGGCGGTACTCGAGGTAGTCGGCCGGTTGCTGCTGCTGCGCATAAGCGGCCAATTCTGGGGTCTTCTTGACCAACAGGGTACCGGCAGTGTTGGTTCGTGGGTTTGGTGGCATGGCCGGATAGGCCGGAGAAGGCAGGGGACTGAGGCGAGACGAAGTCTCGGCCGCCGCTACCGCCCCTTCCGCTTCCAATGCCTCTCCATCCGAGCCACGGATCTCTTCTGCGATCCCTGCAAACGCTTCGCGGGCAGCCTGGGCTGCCTGAGCTGTTCCGGTCGGCGCCGCACCCCGGTATGTGTTACCTCCTGCGATCGTGAACTGACTGTGCCCGGCGGTCGCCGTGGTGGTTGTGGAGATGGAGATCTGCGAGGGCTGCCCATTGACGATCTGGAGCCTGCGAGGGTTCTCTCTGATGTTGCTCTCCTCGTGAAGCGCGGCTTGCACTTGAGCGATGGCTTCGGCCTGATTCCTGGCTGCCTGGAGGCGGATCGCTTCCTTGATCGGCTCGACCCAGCGAGGATCGGCAATCTTGCCGACACCATCCCTACCCCACCTTCGGAGGATCTCCTCGGCCTGCTCAGCGTCGCTGGCATGTGCGGCGTGTACGAAGCTTTCCACCTTGGGAGCTCCGATCATGTCGATGCTGATTCTCTTCTTGGCGGCTTTGGGACCCATGACGGCTGGCGGAGTGTACGTGTTCTGGGCAGCTGCGAAAGAGTCTGAATTCAGCGATGAATCCACTGATGGCGCCGTGGTCAGGTCAAGAGGACCGACAGCTGGGTACGCCCTAGCGCCTCCAGGTCCACTGTCTCTGTGAGGTAGAGCGGGCGCCCTAAAGTTTGGCTGCTGTACCTGAGCAGCATCTTGAGTATACTCTGGGCCGGCTACGAACTGATCCTCTGCTAAATTCTTTTTCAAGGCACCGGTAGCCCGGCTAAGGGTCGCCCTGATCCGACCTGGACTGGTAGAGGTCTGTTGACCATCGTTCGGAACCGAGAGCATCTTGGAGGAGCCTTGGTTGTTGACCAACGACAGGATATCCCAGAAACCTTTGTGCTGTCAAGAGAGAAACAATCAGAGGAAGGGCTCTCGAGATCAGTCGGCTGTCCTTGGCACGGAGGATCTTCTTTGTTTTGTTTTGCAACACTTACCATGAAGACGCTCCCCTTGTTCCTGGCAGGCTCGTCGATCTGCTCGAACCTCTGGATCCTGGATGGACTCGAGTTCAGGTGAGGGTTGGGGAAACGGCTACCGGTCTGAGGAGAGCCGGTTTTCCCAGCCTCAACAGCCCAGTTGTCGCGAGCGTAACCAGGTTGGGCTCCGGCTCCCGCCACCGCCGCCGAGGGGGAGAGGGGAGGTGGCTGCTGCTGCTGCTGCTGCTTCATCGGAGGCTTGGGTGGGGTTTGCAAGGGCCGCTCATTCTGCTGCGGGTAGGTGAATTGGCGTGGTTGCTGCTGACCGTTCAGACCATTGAATCTTGCGGAGGGGCCGACCGGAGCTTGGATGTAGGAGGGCCTCATCCTCTCCTCGTGCTCGTACCAAGCGGCGTCGTTCGCCGTGATGGGGACGTTGGAATAGAAAGGGTTGGGAGAAACCAAGGGAGGTTGGGGCAGTGGCCTACCCCCGGCCGGGGAACGTGCGGTGGTCGTCATGGAGGTTGCAGGTTGTGAATGTATGCGTCACAGGAAACCCCCTCGCCTCAGCCAAGGCTAGCAAGAGCCGGTGAATGGCTTTCTTTAGGGTGCTGGTCCGCCAGAGGCGCTGCTCTGAGGCTTTAGGCTCGTGGTTCGTGTCCCTGAAGAGGCTGTAGGAGCGAGAGATCAAGAGCTTGACCAGTATTGTGAAGCCTGATGCCTGGCTGGGGAGGAGAAAGGTCAGTGGGGGAGGAGAAGAAGAGGAAGAGTTGGAAAAGGGGAGGAGGGAGGGAGAGCGAGAGAGAGGGAGGGAGAAAGAGATAGAAGAGAGAGGGGAAGGGAGGGAGGAAAGGAAGAGGGAAGAGGGTTAGAGCGACGGGGGAAGGGTAGAAGGGAGCCGGCGAACACAAGGGAGGTTAAGGCGTGGGATGGCGGTGGGATGGTGTGGATAGGAAGAGAAGGAGGAGGAGGGGGAGGGGAGAGAAGGGGGAGGGGGGAGCAAGAGCAGATGGGAAAGGGGATAACGGAGGCTCAAGCCTGTTGGGATCAGAAAAAGAAATAAACGAAAGGAGAGGGTGAGAGTAAGGGTATGGATTCAGATCTAGCTACTCGATCAGGGCTCCCTCTCCTTCACCCCCCACCCTTGTGGCCGACCTTTGTTTATGAAAGCGGGAGGAGATGGTGGTGGTGCAGGGGGAGAAGCGGGGACCGTTCGCTCTTCGATCCTCACGTATTCGTCACACGCTCACCTCCCCGTCAGCTAAAGGCTTGATCTCTCCCCACTGGTGACGTGCGGTGAATCTCTCTTCGAATGGGGATGATGGAAAAGTGAGGAATCGAAACCCGGGTCAAAAAGGGGAAGAGGGCTGGGGATCAACGCTGTGGCAGTGAGGACTGTGACTCGGACTGGGAATGGGACTCGGACTGGGCCCTCTGCTGGAGGAGATCAACCGACTCTGGCCTGCGATAATTCAGCCATTCGAAAGAGGAGGGAGGGAGAGAGCTTTCGGGCAGAAAAGTCGATGAAAACGAATCGATTCACCACCACGATGGTCCGAGGTTGGCTACGTCGTCTCTAGTCCGTGTTTGACCAAAAGGGGAAGGGGGGAAGAGAGGGGGAGAGAGAGAGAGAGGGAGGGAGAGAGACAAGGGTCAGCCGTGTTGACTTGGGGACGAATAATGTGATTTTGTTCTTTAGCCAAAAGGGAAGAAGGGGGGGGGGGGGGGGGGGAGAGAGAGAGAGAGAGAGAGAGAGAGAGAGAGAGAGAGAGAGAGAAGGGCTGCATTTATCATGCCACGCATTCAGTAGGAAGGAAGGGGGGGGTGGAGGACGAAAAGACGAAAAAAGACAGGGGTCACCGACATGAGCTCCTATTCACGAAAGCATCAGCCCGACGCACAACACAAAGTGCCGAGCTCCCCTTTTCTCCTTCTATTTGTGGTAGGCGGTCTACGGGTTTGTTTTCCCTTTCATTTCACCATTTTTTTTTGTACTTTCTTTTTCTTCTACCCAAGCTCGAGTCCTGTCTTGCACCAGACTGGTTCCATCCTCCCCCCTCCTCCACCTCGCGTGTCAAAAAATGAATGAATGAATAGCAAGCCGCCCCTTTCCCCCTTTTGGGATCCGACGTGACGAACCCCTTTTTTTCCTTTTTCCTCTACTTTTTCCTCTTCGTTTCTTTCGTTTACTGTGTATGAACCTGCATACATGCCAACCCCACCCCCCCCCCATACATGCTGTACCACCATATACGCCTATTGTTTTTGATCCACCTTCACCTTCACCGTCACCGTCACACCTGTGGCTCGGCTTGAGGATGATGTTGATCTCCCAAGCGTCAGACGATCGGGTCGACCGGCGACGGAAAGATCACGTGACCAAAGACTGTAACCCTCACGTTCCAAGGAATCCCCCACACCCCACCCCCTACTTCTCTCCTTGACTGACCACCGAGTGGCCACACACACATGAATGCCAGAATCCATCGTTATCCTTCCACATCACCATCCAAAGGCACCGGAGAGGAAGGCACAGCGACCACGGATGTTAGAGCCAGCATCTGACCGGGCAAAGGCTTGGAGAAAGAACAAAGCACAGCAGAACAAGATCGGAAAGGGCAATGGGAGAAATGACGCGAAAGGAAAGGGATGGGATGGATTACAGAGTCAGATACGCGCCCGGTCGGGTTTGGGTGGAGTGCCCCCTTTGCTTGGTAGTGAGGAGGGGATAGTGAAGGGTTGGAGCTAGCCTTTGGGGGGAGACGTGAGAGATCCCACAGGGAGAGTCGTCCTCACTTGCCGAAGAGGTAAATGAAGGATCCCCTGGGCCTCTCCCTGAACGGTAGCAGCTCATACTTTAGAGCGTCGAGCTGGATGAAGAATCCCGAGCGGATGAATGGAGAGCAGAAGAGCGGGATGACGGCGAAGAAGAAGGCGTGCAGCATGAGCACAGATGCCAGGGTCGGGATCTTGGAGTTGATCTCCGGGTAGGTCCTCCGGAACCAGGTCGACGCGACCGTTGCCACACCGTTGGCAAGGAAGAAGAGGAAGTTTTCTCCGTTGGCGAACCCTAGCGTGAAGTACGTGATGTGCTCGTGGAAGATCCCGCTCATGGCGAAGGTGAGGATGGCGGCGGCGGCCTTGGTGGAAAACTTGGACTTCGACCTTGTCTTGCTTTCGCCCCTCTCCTGTGGTTTCTTTGATGGCGTTGCGCCGTCCGCACCCCCGTCCTGCTTCCTCTTCCTCAACTCCGAGTCGCCGTTGACTTGAGAGAGAGGCTTGAGACCCGACGACCTTAACCCTTTCCTCCCACCAGACTTTTCGTCCTCCTCGGCGCTCGCCTGCTCGACCTCGGTCTCGGAGAGGTGGTCGAGGTGGCGTCTCTTCTTGATGGCCTCGGCAGCGGCCGAGTCCTCCAGGGCCTTCTTCTTCTTGGCCTTCAAAGAGATCTTGGCCTTTCCACCACCGAAAACGACCCTGTGCAGAACCGTGGCGATGGCTCTGTTCCAGTGTGACCAAAAGAGCCTGATGTTCGTGGTTCCGAGCGGGTTCTCGAACATGTCTGCCATCTCGACGTTGATCAGGATCCCGAGAGCCTTGAGGAGGCCGTCGCCGAACAAGGCGAGGGTCATGAGGATGGTGAGTCCAAGCGTGTCGCAGTAGGCGTGGTAAGCGATCTGGCTCATGTCCTTGGTGAGCTCGTAGGGGGGGATGAAGTAGAGGCAGAAGAGCATGGCGATCGCTTCGACAGCGACCTTGGGCATCCCCTTGAGGTTTTCGATCCTGGCATCTCTCTCGAACCCCTCCTCCCTTGTCCTCTCCTCGATCTCGTCGAGCTCCTTGGGGAAAGTCCAGAGCTGGGCGAAAAACCTGGCAAAGCTCCAGCTGTTGACCTCTTCCCTGGTCCTGATCCGGAAGATGTCCCAGACAAGCATGCTTGAGCGGAAGCCTAGAGCGGGCCTCCAAAAGTCGAGTAGCATGACCCCAGACATACCTGTCAGAAGGGGCCAGGACATCAAGGCGCCGATCAGGGAAAGAATGCAGACCCAATTCAGCAGAGGCGACCTGACGGCCACCTTGTGGTAGAGGAAGTAGGCGACCACGGCGGAACCGACGATGAAGCTGAGCATGCGGACCGAGATGATTCCGGCGAGAGCTAGAGGATAGGGCGGGAGATCATACTCGACTGAGGTGGCGAATCAGAATGGTCAGGAGTGGAAATGGTGTTTTATAAAAGGGAAATGGCATAAGCATGGGCTTTAGGGGAAGCGAGATGATAGGAAAGGAACCGATGAATGCCAGCAAGGACACGGAGAGAGAGTGGGAATCTGGCAGACAGAAGGGAATACCCGAGCGGGCAACTCACCAACTTTGAAACCCCAACTTCTGAACTGCTCAAGGATGGGATCGTGATCCAAGAGCTTAAAGCCCAACTTCGAGTACTGGGGCCTCCCAAGGGAGAGGAGTTGGGCGAGCTTGTTCGCGATTGAAGACATGGCTCTGTTTTGAGCTTCCACGTTGAGGTGATGCTTGACTCTGGTGTAAGCGGGTGACAAAGTTCTTCCTTGGTACGGCGAAGTGTACTGAGACACCGTGCGCTTCTATCACGGTGGTTGTGAGAAGGAATCGCTTGCTTCCTGCTGCTTCACCCCCCCTCCCTTGCTTCTCCTTTCTCTTTTCTTCGCTCTTCTTTTCCCCGAAAGAAAGAGTCAGTGGCGAGAGAGATTCCCAAGTCTGGACGTCGCGATGTCTGTGATGTGGTCGGAGGGCAGGGGAGGGGGGAGACGTCTTGAGCTACTACAAGAAGGGGCGATGAAAGAGGAGGATGGATGCTAGAAGGGTAAGGTAGAGGAAGAGGAGGGGGCGGGTGGGGGGAGGGAGGGGGGAAGAGAGAATCTCACCTGATATCGTGAGGAGGGTGTGGGACCTGTTTTTAAAACAAGTGCAAGAAACTGATTAGGTAGGCTTCCATCCTCTTTGTCTCCCTCCCCAGTCCCCAGTCCCTTTCTCATTTTTCTTTTCATCTTGTAGCATTCACCCGTTCAGGGCACACATACACGCACACACACGCCCACTCAGGCTGCGACTGTTCGAGATTGCCGGGGCCGGCTTTGACGCTCACGATGCATCACACAGTCTGATTGCTGATTCTAAAGAAGGAGAAGAAAAAGAAAAAAAGAAGGTTAGTCGGAGTCGTGTCTGGGGGGGGGGGGGGGGGGGGGGGGGGGGGAAGAGAGACGAGAAGAAAGTCGAGTTGGAGATGGATGTGGAGAAGCGGTCTTCGTTCATGCTGCCGGACCGAGGGAGAGGGATGACGATAGATTCGAACGAATCATGGACTGGATCTTGACGTTTGGCTGAGGGAGGATGGCGTTCGCGGGCCCGAGAAGCAGGACGCGCCACCGGCTTTCAAATTTCGACGCTTGCGATGGAATTCGATGGGAGGTCGACGACGGGACCGTATTCGAACTAGATGTCGAGTTAATTTATCGAGTGCTCACTTCGAAACAAGCGATCACGACGATTTAAGAACCCATCATCATGATCATGATCACAGGTTCTCGCTGAATAGCCCCACAGGTGGCGAGGGAGAGGGAGGGAGGCAGCTTTCAACAGGCTTCCTTCCTTCCTTGGCTTCTTAATCTCAAGTATGGATCCATTCCCTTTCCCCCTTTCTTGTGACCTTCCTCCTCCTCTCACATCTACAGCTCGTCCCGATCAGCCCCGCTTTTCGTTCGATCCGTTCCTTGCCACCCGCCCTTGGCGGTTACCGCACACTCCTCTCGACCCGCCTCTTGGTCGCGTGGGGCGCGGGGGGAGAGAGAGAGGTTGGAAACGCAAGTTTGGATTTCGTCCCCTTTTCTCTCAACCGAACCGCGCATTCCGAACCCAACCTGGAACCGCGCATCAGCAAGAAAAGAGGTGGAGAGGGAAAGAGACGAGGGCCATCCCCCACAATCCAAGCCCTGATCCAAACCGACGACGGTCGGCTCCGAGGGGACGACCAAGAGGGTTCCGATACCCTTGTCATGGCTTGCTCACCTTTCACTTTTCACGATACACTTTCCTCCTTCTTTCCTCCTTCTTTCCTCCTCCTTCCTCCTCCTGTCCTCCTTCTTTCCTCCTTCTTTCCTCCTTCTTTCCTCCTCCTTCCTCCTCCTGTCCTCCTCCTTTGCTCCTTTCTTCCTCCCCCCACGTCGCTCCACAATTCCCTCTACCATCAGACGAGCGTCTCCAAAACCTGCCCCCCCGACGTCCAC
>KZ819712.1:0-54358 GCA_003144235.1 Violaceomyces palustris | reverse complement strand
CCCCCCCTTCTTCCCCTCAAACAAAGAGAGCACGTATGCATATTTGGAGCCAAGGGATTCGTGTGACCGAGCTTGGGAGGCACGGTGAGATGGGATGGTGAGGCTCCTTCGACCTCTACCACGCACCCTCCTTTCACCTGAATGGGCCGATACGTCAAAAGAAAGCCCAACCAAACTGTCGTTACCGTCTCCCTCCCTTCCCTTCCTCTTTGTGTATGCTTGTGTGTATGCTGGTAGAATCGAATGGACCTGGGGATCATTTCATTTTTTTTAATTTGTGTGTGTATTCTGGCAACAGGTGTAGGGCTGCTGGACCAGGTGGATCTGTTCAAACACGGATCCGATTCATCTCAAACTTGGAGAGGGATCGCTGGTTGGATCTTTCTTTCCGACTGGGCCTTCTTTTCTTTTCTCATCTTCGTTCCATTTCTCTTTTCAAACTTCCAGGCTCCTTCATGGGGGAAGGGAGAGAGGCAAGAACATGTTGCGGCGAGACACCATGGGAGGAAGTGGGGAGCTGTTGTATGTACGCGCGTGGAAAAGCGAAGGAAATTCTAAGGCCAGGGTGAGGTTGGGGGGTATATAGTACACGAGATTGGGAAATGCTAAGAGGAGAATTAAGGAGAGGGCGAAGGGGGGGAGAGGAAGTTGTAAACGACAGTGAGGGATGTGCCCGGTGATTCGGTGGGCAGTGAGTAGTTAAGGAGTGTGAGAGTTCGGACCCTTGTTGATGAGTCAGGGGATACTCGAACCGGTTTACGTATATTGACTTTCTTCTTTTATTCTCTTTGGCTTTTTTTTTTTTCCTTTCTATTTTCAGACCTTCCTACCGTAGCCTCCACTGGTGGCTCTCCAGACAGACTTCGAGAGGAGGATACCCCAATACTCGAAAGTGTAGGTGAAGCAAACACAGAGGATGGTGAGGAGCGAGTAAGAGGTGAAGAAGACGACCAGGATGGTGGCCCAGTAAGGTGCACCTGCGGCCAGCATGGTGACGCAGAGCCAGGCTCCCCAAGACCAGAAGATGACACCGTGGCAGAGGAAGTAGGCCAGCGAGTGCTTGCCCATGAAGGCCCAGAACTTGAGCTTGAAGATGACCCTGAAGACGGGGCTAAGGTCGGCCAGCATGAACATGCTCATCACCAGGCACCAGGAGGCGAACCTCGGGTTGGTGTAGTGGAAGATGAGATCGTCATTCCATCCGTGTGTCTTGGAGTTGGTGAAGTCCGGGTGGATTCCGTACTCGTACAGGTCGAACAGGGATCCAGGACCGTTGGGGATGACGCCGAGGTACTGCTGGGCGGCGCAGGCGAGGAAGAAGAGCCAAGCGAAGATACGGATGTGGATCCTCCACTTTGTCGCGGCCCTCTCCCTTGGAACGCCGAAGAACCTGTGGACGGCCGGATGGATGATAGGAATGGACCAATCCCTGTAGCCCATCTTGGCGTCCAGATCGGCGACGATGAGACCAGACATGAAGAAGAGGTCCCACGAGTTGGCGTACCAGCTGAAGAAGACGCAGAATCCGTAGAAGGTGAACCTCTTGTAGGCGTTCTTGATCTCGTAAGCGATGAGGGCGGTCAGGACGCAGGTCCACATGCCCTGGATGATGACCGGGATGGTCCAGAGCACACCGGTGGCGTAGCCCGTGACCAGGGCAGGAGAGGTGGGCGGGGTCGTGTACCAGAGCGAGATGAAAGCGTTCACAAAGACGATGACGTTTTCAAAGTTCTGCCAGTACGACCAGATGGACCAGGTCCTCGAGGCCAACCTTGGGACCCACTTGAAGGCGTTGACGTCCATGAGGAAGTAGTTGGCTAGGACGGCGCCGGCGACGGGGAGGATGAGACGGGGCATACGCCTGACGGTGCTGTCGGCCATGCTCTGCAGGCCTCCCTTCATGAGGTACCGGAGGCACATGGTCCTGGAGGGCATGACGAAGAAGATTCCGAGGAGCATTCCGGCGTTGATGATGATCGGGGCCAGGATAACCCTGAGCCAGAACTCGAAGTTCCTGTAGTGGTGAGGCCCGGTCCAGTCGGCGACACCGTAGTAGAAGATGAGGACGAAGTGACCCATCGAGACCAGGAGACAGGCGAAACCCCTCAGGCCGTCCAGGTAGTCGATACGCTTGTCTCCCGTCGAGGTGGTCAGGCTGGAGCCCTCGACGAAGAAAAAGTCCCAGATCTTGTTGACGATGATGAGTCCGAGGGGTGGGCCGGCGAACATGGCGCTCTGCCTGTTGTTGTTGTTGGAGACCACGCTCAACCTCCTGGCGGCCCTGTCGCCGATCGCCGGCTGGGCCAGTTCACCTACGTCGCCGTCGTTCGAGACATTACGCTTCCTCCACCTCAGGATCTGAGGCCTCTGCTGCTGCCAGGAGCCTCTACCAGTGGCCAGCTGGGCCGAGCTGTCGTTCCCGCTCGAGTGAATGGAGGACGCATCGAAAGAACCGACACCGTTGACGAGGTTCAGACTCGTCCTTGAGTCGGTCTCGCCGTGAACGAGGGAGGAGGCGTACGAAGGTGCAATGTAAGGGAGGCTTCCGGGCTTTTGGTAGGCCCTGGTCGGTGTCGCGACACCGTCGACCGGTTGGTTGCGGCCGGTGGCGAAGGTAGGAAGCGTCGACCTGGCCTCCTTGTCGTCGTCCTCAAGGTACTCCAGGTCTTCCAACGGCGCCAGTCGACCGAGCTGCTCCTCGGTGTCGACGAAAGGATCGACGTCGTCCTCGCCCTCGTCGTCGCTGTCGTCCTGATTGAACTCGTTGACCAGGTGGGGTACGTCCCAGAGCTGGCTGATCGGACGCTCCTGTGGGTTGAGAGGCTTGGAGAAATCGAAGGAGGCCGTACCGAAGATCATGGAAGTCGAAGCCGAGCCGGCAACGGGAGAGGAGCCGCTGCTTGTGCGCTCCCTGTCCTCGGCCTGGGAGGAAGTGGCGGCCGCCTCTTCAGCGAGCTTCTTTTGCTTGGCAGACATCCTCCTGACGAAGAGGCCGTGAGCGATGATGATGACGACGAGCCCGCCAAAGATGGACTCGATGATGATGGCGTAAAGTGGGACCTTGAACTTGACCGTGTAAGGAGCGACACGCTCGAGAGAGAGTGGTGTGAAGGGGGTGCTGGAACGTAGCGTGTGGTCCTCCGTGCTGCAGACCGCCCTAGGGCCAGCGGCGGCCGTGCACTGGGCCACGAACTCGCCATGTCGCTCGGGCAGCGAAGAGTTGAAGAAGAAACGGGTGTACATGATCCTGGTGACCAGCGGCTGGTAGATAGGAGGACCCATGGATTGCGACTTTTCTCCGTTGGCCCAGGCCTGGAGGCTGACCGGAGCTGGCATGGTCGGGAGGTTGGTCGAGTTGACGCCCTTGACAAACGACCTGAAGTTGACGGTGTCGTTGGGAGCGTTGTTACGGAACTGGAGGATCTTGTTGCTGAGCCAGTCCATACGGTGCTCTATGAAATCGTTGGAGCCCAGGTAGGACATGTTGAGATAGTTTGTGTTGAAGTAGGAGACGTTGGTCTTGATCGGATCCGCGTCCTGGCCGGATGCCGAGTAGCTCCATCGAAGAGTCGAGTTGTGCGGATCGTCGGCGATATAGAGACCCGTGTCGACGGTCTCGCTCTCGTTGTACGAAACCCCGAACTTGAATGCCGCTCCGTAGCCGTAAGGGACGCCGGGAAGGATGGAAGCCCTGAAGGAACCGTAGAGGATGTCCCTTCGGCGGGTCACGATCTGGGAGCCGTTCACGATACGGGCCTTCATGTCGGCCTGCGAGACCTGCATAGCGAGACCTCGCCTCTGATCGTCAAAGTAGGTGTTGTTGAAGCTTACGGCCGAGAGGAAGGTGGCACTAAAGTCGTTCTCCCACTTGTTGATGTGATTCCCGACGACGGCCCAGTTCTGGGTCCCGTTGCCAGTGTCTCCGGCCGTCTGCTCGCCATAAATGCGGGGAGAGAGGGCCGTCTGATTCACAAAGTCAGCAGCACCGGTCTCATTGAAGTAGGAGATGGTGGCATCGGTCCAGAGCGCGTCGGTGGCGGGGTCAAGGTAACCGCACTCGCAATCCGCCCTGACCTGGTTGGGGAAAAACCAGATGGCAGGTGCCAAAGGCGCCACTACGCGCAAAAGCGTGAGTGCCGAGACCATGTTGGGCCCAAGTTTGAGAAATAGGCCGAAGCAGGGAGAAGAGGAGGAGATCAAGGTTTGCAAAAAGTGTCGGGACAAAGTTGCTAGCCTACTCTAGGCTCGACCCTCTACGATGGGCGGAGGGGAAGAGGGGATCCACCTTTGGGTGAAGGAGGGTAGGGATGGGATGTGCGGGCGAGAGGTGGGAGATGGTGGATGCGGATGGGAGAGGGGGGTGGGGGAAGGTTGACTGAAGGAACGGTAGGTAAGTCTCTAGGTTTATAAGGAGAATGCGTAGGGAGGATCTTGCTCTCCGTATTCCACCTTGGGTGGGAGGGAGTGGACTGCAGCGAGAGGGATTCTCTTTTTCGACTTGACATCTTTTTCCGGAAGGTCGACCCTCTCTCGGTTCGCATGCAACCATGTATCGTGGGTGTATGCTCTGGAAGTATGCATGTGCTGCACCCACACAATAACGATACAGGAAGTACTGTACTGGGATCCGCACAGGATGCACTGGAGGGGAGAGGGATGATGTGTTGGGACTGTGGGTGGTTCGATTTGGTCCACTCGCCGTAGAACCATCCCGCCGCGTATCGGACCCAGTCGGCGTCAGCCAGTGGCCTTTGTGAGAGAGAGGGAGAGCGAACGAATAGAGTTGAGATTCGGTTCCCGCCTCGACTTGGACTTTGAAACCGTCCATGTCAGCACATGCAGAAACATTAACACACGAGAACGGTAAATGGACTCACAGTCCCAAGTAGTAGGACTCACAGTCCCAAGAAGCAGGACTCGCGTTCGTGAGGAACTGTATTCAAAGCATTGCCATTAGGATGAAAGAGAGAAGGAAATGAATTCGCACACAACTCACCCTGACGAGCACTTTTGGTAGTGACGGTTACAAGTGTTCTAATAGACGGTAGGACCGAGTGTGTCACATTTCAACACTTCGCCCTTCCGAATTTGGAAGAGGGATTTGGGAAGGATCCGCGCTAAGAGGCTAAAGGCGAGACCCGCATCGGGTACGGCAATCACCGCTTCTCGTCCCAACTTGGGAAAGGGAGAGAGGGAGAGAGACCAAATGAGAATAATGAATAATCGAAGACACTCCAGGGTGGGTGGGATCGACCTCGACTTGAAGATGACCGACAGGAAATCTTTGGGGGGCCATCCCAACTCGTATCGTTTCTGAAACGGGGAATGGCCCAAGAACAATGATGATAATAATCACCCACTCCCTTTTTTCCATGACCCGAGTGTGGATTCAAGCACCCACGATTCGCAAAGGATTCGAAGGGGGAGCG
The DNA here is from genome assembly GCA_003144235.1 of Violaceomyces palustris. Taxonomy (NCBI): domain Eukaryota; kingdom Fungi; phylum Basidiomycota; class Ustilaginomycetes; order Violaceomycetales; family Violaceomycetaceae; genus Violaceomyces; species Violaceomyces palustris. Next base: position 48,929 of record KZ819712.1, on the reverse strand, counting down.
GGAGGGGATTGGAGTGTTCCAAAACTTTGGGTGGAGACCCTTTAGACGAGTCAAGTCAAAGACACAGTTTTCCACACCCTTGGGAATCTGCGCTTGATCTTGTTCTGCATTTAGCGTTCGGTCAATGGTGAGAGCATTACCCATCACCCAGCGTGAGGGAGGGTGGTCAAAGGTGGTGGTGGCGGGCTCAGTGCCTGTCCGTGCTCCCTCTCTCTGAGACAGTGAGGGAGGGGGGAGAGGGTGTGCGTGTGCATGTATGGTGATTGGGTCAGACAAGTCAGACAGCCAAGCTTGCAGGCACAATCAGTGAATCACTGATTAGTTCCTTCCTCCTCTTAGAATTTAAAGTTTGCCTTCTTCATGCGGAAACCGACAGCGATCAAGTCTACCCTTGCTTCCTCTCCCGTTTCGTCGACGATGTCGGGCTCGGTCTGGGGAGGAGGCGATGGAGCTCGAGGTAGAAGCAGTCCAAACTCGGAGGGGGGACGGAAAGGGAAGGGGGGAAATGGACGGACCCGTTCGAATTTTTTTATCTTGTTTATTTTTATTCTTACTTCCATTTCACTTTCGATTCGCCTCTTTGGGACGATGCTCGTGATATTCGTCCATGTCAATCCCCTCCGCCCATCCAACGGTCGCATCCATTCGTCCTTCCGTCCGTCCGTCCGTCCATTAAAGATCCACTCAGGCTCAGAGCACAGGGCGTGAGTGAGCGAGAGCGTGAGTGTGAGAGAGAGGTAAAGAGCCTACCTTAGATACGGCAGATGGATGGATGGATTCGAAGGGGCGGTCTTTGAAAAGCCCGCGCTGTGTCTCGCCTTTGAAATGAGACACGTCCCCCACTCAGACTTCTGGACCCCATTGGCAAGTCCAAGGACCCAGGAGATCAGTAAGATTGGGTGCGCCCCTACGATCCGTGTTTCGGATCTGTTGACCCGCAGGCCGTATTACATACCCCGGTTGAGACCTGGGTCTAGATTCTGGCTATCACGCACGGCCTTGGGCGGTGCGCCCCTTCCAAATGGAATTAAAGTGGTTGGACTCAGAAGGTTCACCAAACAAGCGCAAGCGGGGGTCGGATTCGATTCTTGGCCTGTCCACCACTGTCACGATCATAACAATAACAAAGAAAATTCAAGAAGGGATCAAGCCCCACCCAGCAGCAGCAGGGGCGCAACCGTTCCGCTTCAAGGCTGAACGTCGTCAGAAGATCTAGGCTGACACTCGTGTCATTATTCAGATTTCCGTTCCTTCCTTCCCTCAAGGCCATCACCTGAATCAGACGCATCGCATACACCTGCCTCGCCTCGCCTCGCCTTGATCTCACTGCTGGTGACCTTTGAATGATATGAATGCTAATCAAAGACATGTTCAGCTTATCCAGTTGCCATCCCACTCGAACCAGGTACTACAGCATGTTACCTCCACTGCTATCTCTAATCCCGTCCGTCTCACGCTCTAATTCGAAACCACAGAGCTCCAAGGGTCTCTCGCCTCTTCCTTCCTCCTTCGCTGCAATAATCATCCTTGTAACGATGATCGTCGCATCCAATCACCTCCAAAAGCCAAAAGAAAATTAATCTCAAACTAGACGAGCAAAGTCCGAGTCAGCATTTTACCCTCATGCCCGCCTGCCTGGATCCCATCTACTGTAGCTAGCGTACGATTCCGGAGAGCCAAAAAAGGGAAGGGAAAAAGGAATAGGTTCCTAACCTTCCATGCTTTCGTTCTCCTCCAACAAAGTCAGAGTTTGCCAGAGTGATACAGTGCAATTTTACTTGGCCCCTCTGCTCCCACTGCCCATCCCAGCGTTGTCGATGTGGCGCCTGTCCGCAGTGAGGCTCGGCGGGCATGCGATCGTGGGCCAACATGGGCCAACATGGACGAGCGAACCAAGCTCTGCACTCACACTCTACTGCAAGTAAACTCTTCCCTGCCTCTTGCCGACACCTTGTGGGCCTCCTCGAGATTTGAACAAATACCGGCCCTATCCTAGACCCTTCTCATCTCTTTGCCAGATCCTCATCCCTCCTCATCCCACAAGGTTCATACCTCCCTCCCTCCCTCCTTCCCCTCCTCACCTCTCGAGAAGCAGAAGACATCCCGAGTCTACCACCTCCTTCCTTCTGTTCGCTCCTCTCCCCTCACACCCCCACCTCCCTTCTTTCCTCCAAGGTTTTCCAAGATGATCGCTGAGGAGGTCAAGGTTCCAGTCCAAGGAGGCCCTCTCAAGCGTGCTTTGGGAGCGGCTTCGGCTTTCATCTGGGAGTGGACGCCAATGATGCTCCTTGTCAGCTACTGCATCCTCTCCTTCTTCTTTTACCTGCTCCTCGCGCCTCTCCCCCACGAGATCATCTGGTACGTCTACGTCGGCCTCCAAACCATCACTGCCCTCTCGGTCTCGACCGAGGCGATGCAGTCGATCCGACCCAGTATCAAGGCGCGAAGGGACAGGAGGCACGCTGCCAAGGACCCAAAGTACTGGGACAAGTTCGAGCACGAATGGCCTGCGATCGACGTCGTCCTCGTCGCTTACCTCCCCAACGAGCAGGACATCATCATGAGGCAGGTCCGATACGCTCTCCGAGAGATCAACTACCCGACCAACAAGCTCACCATCAACGTCGTCTACAACACGCCGAAGCCGATCGAGCCTATCGAGACGGAACTCAAGGCGCTCGAGGCCGAGCACGACCACGTCCGGGTCATCAAGGTCCCCAACTCGACCTCCAAGGCCGAGAACATCAACCACTTCCTCACGCTAGAGAGCAAGGGTGAGATCATCACGCTCTACGACACCGACCACTACCCTGACACGGACGCCCTCCGATGGGTCGCCAAGCGATTCATGGAAGGCGGTGTGGACATCATCCAGGGGAGGTGCTGCATCTACAACTACGACCAGACCTGGGTCACCAGGCTGATCGCCGCCGAGTTCGACCTGATCTACGGTGTCATGCACAGCGGCCGAGCCGAGATGCAAGGGTACGGTTTCTTCGGAGGTAGCAACGGTCACTGGAACGCCTCGCTCCTCAAGACGCTCGGGATGCAGAAGCACATGCTGACCGAGGACATCGACAGCTCGATGAGGGCCATCATCTCTGGAGCCAGGATCGAGTACGACCTTCGGGTCGTCTCGTACGAGCAGGCTCCGGAGACGGTCGCCGCCTTCAACAAGCAGCGACTTCGATGGGCCCAGGGCTGGACGCAGGTGGCGATCCGCCACTTCATTCCCGCCTTCAAGAGGGGTGCCTACAGCGACGACAACGGCTGGAGGTCGCGGATCGGTCTTCTCCAGCTGCTCATGTACCGAGAGGTCTACTTTTACATCAACTCGCAGCTCACCTTCCTCCTCCTCTCGGCCATCCTGACCACGCTTCCAAAGTACGGCATCAAGAAGTTCTTCCGCGACTTTGGAGGCTACTCGCTCGCCATGTGGGCGCTGGGCATCAACCTCGTCTGCCTCTTCATCGTCATGTGCATCGCCACCAGGAACCGCAGCCGATTCACGCGTCCACTAGGCATGGTGGCCTTCGCCTTCATGACTCCGTTCTACTACACCGGTGTCAGCCTGATGGCCATCTTCTGCCACTTCAGGGAGTTTACCAAGTTCAGCAAGTGGAACCCCACCGCCAGGTCCAGCAAGTGAAGAGCAGAAATGCCTCCTTTCTTTCCTCTCCATCTTTCTCCAAACCACATTCGTTCAACATCCATACCTCTTTTTTCTTCGCGCACAGCGTGGGGTACGTCAAAAAAACCCGGGAAAACAAAAAAGAAGAAAGAAAAAAGAAAAAAAAAAAAGACAGTGAAACAAGAAAGATTCCCTTTGCCTTGCAAAATCCATCGCGCATACACACACACACACACATTCTCTTCCCTCCTTCCCTTTCCTTCCTCGCAAAAAGCCAGCATACAACCTGTCACCTATAATAAACACACTCCTTTGCCTTAGAAGTTCCTAGATCCCCCTAACCCCCCTCTCTCCCCCATGTAACACTACAACTCATCAGCATCCACCTCGACAATCTTGGATAAAGTAAAAGTTTTTTTAAAAAAAAATAAGATCAATAAACAAAGAACAAGAAATCGATCCAAACAAGTGTGCCGGATGTCTCATTCCTTGACTTGGTGACGAAGAAGAGAAAAGGAGCCTCGGTGGAGGGAGAGAGAGAGAAGCTGCGGAAAGAACACGATCGGAACGCTCTTGGTTGGTCGAGAGGGAGGGAGATCCGTACCAACCGACAAGCGAAGCGACCAAATTGGTTGGCTGGGAACGACCTTAGCTAACCTTGCTCCCCTTCCCTTCCTTCCCCTCTTTCTTACCCTTTTCTTTCGAAGATTCAAATCGGGAATCCATCCAACCCCACCCTTCCGGGCTTTCAGCGAAACATGGTCCAAGTTGGGAACCACTTCGGGCATGCCTCGTGTCTCCTCTTCCTTCCTCCGTAGGTCTGTTCGAACTTGATTTGCTATTTGATTGGATTGGATTCGATTGCATTTTGGGGGGGGGGGGGGGGGGGGGTTGGGAGAGGGGTCCTCCCACTCCTTTGCCACCCCCATCCCCCTCGTACGTGTATCGGGTTGCATGACAGGACAGGGCAGGACAAGCTTTGGAGGGAGAGAGAGAGAGAGAGAGCGAGGTAGGTACCACACAGTCATGAGTGTGAGTGTGAGTGCGCATGCACAGGTGAAACAGGGCCCACACAAACCCACCTCGAGCTTGAGTTTGGGTGGGAAAACACGAACACACAACTCGCACACCCGCACGCACCACGCGCGGTGCGCGCGCACGGAAAGCGAGTCCTGACTCTGATCCCTTCCCTACCTGATGATCCACCTCCCCTTCCTTTCTCGTGCTTTATTTTGACTCCACTTTTCTTTATTCCACTCGAGAGAAGGGGAGGGTGAACGTAGTCTCCAAAAAGTCCGCCCTACGTCGCTTGGTTTCAGTTCAGGGAAAAGGAAGAGGGGGGGGGGGGAGAGAGAGGGAGAGAACTCATCCTTAATGGTCCATGCGGTCCCACCCGTTCGATTGTGGTTGGTGGTGATTTCCCTCATCCCTCCCTTCCAACTCGTCCCCCGAATGCAGCACCACTTCCCTAACCCCCCAAGAGAACCCAGATCTCTCCACGTTGTTCGATTCTAGAGGAAGGGGGAGCGAGAGGGGCAAGGAAGGAAAGGAAGTAAGGTGGAAGGGAAAGGTAAGAGTGATGGAGCGAGATGGGTAACCCGAGGTCGATCGGTTGGGCGAGCGCAGTGAGAGTCGTGAGTGGGAGCATGTACGAACCAACATCACTCGGAGTGTCAACATTCAGACGCAACTTTAGGCACATGTACGTACGCTTTCGGACGTGGTACTTTCGACAGAAGGAAAGGGAGGGGGAGAGAGAGAGAGAGAGAGAGAGAGAGAGAGAGAGAGGAGAGGGATCCAAACAAACAGGAAGCGGATTCCAAAGTGGGAAATCGGGACTTGAATCTCCGTTTGGCTTTCGAAAGAAGAAGGAAAGAAGCAATAAGGGGATGGATGGGCGAAATAAATTGGTTCGCAGAGCTCTTCCGGAGGGGAAGCAGAGCGAGAGCGCATCGCATCGGGGGACTCGGGATCGATGACGAGAAGGGGAAATAAGAATGGAAAAGAAAAGGATGATCCATCACATCCCCCGGTTCCGTCCCGAGCGATCGACCGACCTCCCTACCCCACTCCCCCTCTTAGAGGTGTTTCTTCCTCCTCCCTCAATGGCTTGGATGAGTCTGAAAGGAAAAGGAGTAAGGTGGTGGTCGAGATGAACCGTGATAACGAAAGAAGAAATAATGACTGATGGATGGACTCGACTGGATTCTTTGGATCAGTCGGCGTGAGGAAGTGACTAATCAAGGGGGGGAAACCAAAAAGGTTATTGCGCGTGGGCCCCGGGGGGGGGGCGGGTGGGGTTAAAACCCATGACCAGACCGACTCTGAAGATGAAATAAAAAATAGGAAAACAAGAAATGATAGTTAGAACCTGGACCGCATGCGTGATCCGGAACATGGAACCTTACCACCGACCGGAGCGCGTAAAGCCAGACCGATTTCCATGAGCGTGAAACACAAGTGAACCTCATCGACCCGAGTTGGGTCCCCCTTCCCCGTTTCCACCATGTGCTCTTTGAGGAGGTAGGGAGAGCAAGGAAAGAAAAGGAAATAGAGGTTCAAATCGATGGCGGGGAAGGAACTATGTGGACGGATGGATGGGTTGGATGGATGGGATGGGGTCTGGAAGAGGGTGTTTGGGTTGGATGCTCAACGTAGCTCTCAAAGGCATGCCACATCCCCCCCACCTGACCCCCCTTCATCTCATTAAACTCTTCACGACTGTGGGGTTGGGATAAGAGGGCCCTTTTAGATCCATCTCTCCCCCCTCTACCTCTCCCTAACCTCTTGCTCATCTCACTCACACCTTCCGCATTCGAGTCTCTCTTCTCCAAAGAGTTTACAGAGGGAAAGAAGACATGAACGATGACCAAGCGCCCCCTCCTCCCACACCTTTTTTTTTCCGGGTGGGGTTTTCCCTTTTTTCCCGGTGCTAGTGGCAAAGTCCATCATTAGGGCACGGGATCGACCAAGGTGGGCAACAAGGTGGTGAGGAGAGCATGTGATCCCACCCAAGAGAACGTTCGAGGGGACCAAAACAAAACGAAAAATTAAACAAGATGAAGGTGGCTTGGATCGCTTGACCCTTTTTCTTTTTTTTTTTTTTTTTTCTTTTGATCACCTGTTTACTCGAACGTCCTTTCACACTCGAGAGCATAGAAGTGAAACCATCGCTTCAAGATCTTCCAAGGTAGTGTGGCAAGGTTCATTTTTTATTTTTATTTTTGCTTTTTCGTTTTGCTTTTTTTTTAAAAAAAAAAAATCTTTTTCTTTTTATTAACAAAGTGGGGGCTCATCCATTCGAGACGAGTGTGAGTGTGGGGAGGATGGTGGGGGGATATTAACTGGCGAATCTACTGTAGGGACTTGATAGTGGCATTGCGAGAAAGTGAAAAAAGTGAATGTTGATTGATGAGGCAAGTGTGTGAATGTGAGGGTAGGTTTGGTTCCAGTTTGGGTCATCTCTCTCCTCTTTTACGTCTATGGTGTCTCTCCCTCTCGGACTTCAAAATCCTCCCCTTTTTGACTGTCCGTAGATGGTGTTATGTATGTACAGTACAGGGGCAAACCCGAATGCGTTGGCTCGTGTCTCTCTCTCTCCCTTAACTCCGCCCAGCCTTTCCCTCTTTCAAAAGATGCAGCTGCTCTGAGACGCAAGCGGTTGCCTGGTGGGAGGGAACTCTGCTGGAGTGACAGGTTCGCTGTGGCCGTAACGGCTCTCTTCCCGAAGCTTGGACTCGAAGGCTGCAAACTCGGATGGCGAGATCTCGTCAGGTTTGAGGTCAGGGTCGGTGGGGAGGGTGAAGAATCTCTTTTGAGTCGGGATCTTCCTGTGGAGTCCGAGGGGTTTGAGTTGGTTCTTCTTGCTGCTGAGCCTCGCCTGGAGTGGAACGTCCACCTCGACCAGGTGGTTGGTGGAGATCTCCCAGGAGCACTCGGCGGAGACGGGGACGTAGGAGGATTGGGTGGTGGTGGTGTTGGATTGCCGGTTCATCCTCTGGATCAACTCCCACACCCTCCTGGTGGCGGCCGACTTGACCGTTCCGAGGTGAGGTCTCGCGCTGGAGACGATCCAGGAGACTGGGACGGGTGGAAGGCTGACCTTCTTCATCTTGACCGTCACCATGTTGGCGTAGATTCCGGAACCGTTCCCCTCGCACGGTAGGCAGGGGGAGAGCAGGGTCCCTTGACACTTCTTGCAAGCCAACTTCCCGAGGCCAGAGCACCTGTGACAGGTTCCTCGACCCTTCTCCTTACCGGTACCCGAGCACCAGAAGCACTCGTCGGCCGCCTCCCCCTTGCAGGTGGTGCAGGTGTCCAAGCCCCTCCCGGAGCACTTTGGACAGGCGGCTTCGCAGCGCGTCCCCGCCAGTTCGAAGACCTTCTTGGCCTTGGTGGGCATGGCGGAGAGGTCGAGGTTCTCGTGAGTGATCTCCACGGTCCAAGGGCTTGGTACCTCCGGTAGAGAGGAGTAGATGGGTGAGGAGGAGCAAGAGGCCGTGGCGTTCGAGGAGGAAGGTCCGATCCTCTTCCAGTTCGACGTCCTCGACTCCATGATGACGGTCGCCTTGATCATCGAACAGACCTGCTTGGACTTGTACGTCACCATCAGCGCCCTCTTCCTCGCTTCCCTCTCCTCGGCGGTGATCTCCTGCTTCTTGGTGGGAGGCAGGGGTTTACCGTCCTCCCCGAACATCTTGGCCGGAGGGTCGCAGAGGGTGGGGAACCTCTCCACCAGCACGTCTCTAACGTTACGCTCTTGGAGGCTCGAGTCGGGACTGCAGGCGGTTGGGAGGTTGAGGTGCGGATGGGAAGGACGGGGGAACAAGAGTCAGCACCTTTTCTACCCCAAGTGGAACAAGATGAACTGAGAGAGCCATCTTCTTTCCGACGTCCGTGTGGAACTCACATCATTGAGGATCGGAAGACGATGTCCTTCTGAGTCAGAGCGGCGACGGGGCCTTCGAAGACGATCTCAGGGATGGGAGACGCCGCCGAGGCGGGGGTGATCTCTCCGATCTCTGAAGCCGAAGAGGAGAAGCAGGGGGTGGAATCCACGGTGGATTTCCCCTTCCACGCCGATTGGGCCGAGAGTTCCCTGTGGATCCTCTCGAGCGCCGAGGATTGAGGTGGTTGGTTGACCATGTTCATCTTGGAGAGGGATTGGGAGAGCGCCTGGTATAGCTCTGCCTCCTGCTCGAGTTGCTGATGCTGCTGCAGCTGGTTCCCTCCGTTCTGGACTCGGTAGGCGAAGTCATTGTTCTCCTGGGTGATCTCGACGACTGGAAGGTCCTGCTGAGAAAGCAGGTTCTTGCCGATCGCAGAAAGGGGGTCCACCCTGATCGTCCTGTTGGGTGGAGTGCTTGGACCCTCGCTCGAGCTGGACGAGTGGGAATCGGAATCCCTGTTCATGCTCCCGACGCCCGTGTAGTTACGAGTGCTGCTGAGGTCGTTGCTGTGGTATAGCGAAGTCATCTTGGGAGAAATGGATCTCTCTTTGATCTCTGGTGGTGGGAAGGGGTGGGGATGCGCGCGAGCGGGCGATGTTCGTGCGTTTCTTTCCCTGTTGGTATGGAAGGGTGTGTGGAAGAGATGTTGCGAAGCTAGATCGTGTGTGAGGGGAGGGGAAGGGAGGAAGGGGGGAGGAAAGTGTAAGTCTACGGTTGGGTGGGTGGGTGAGGCAGGTTTGGGGGAGGGAAGGTCGTGATGAAGGTTAAGGTTGGGCTTGTCTTTATGAAGGATTGCGGGTGTGAGTGATGTGTGTCTATAGAGCGTGGGTTCCTTCGCCATGTCTTATTTCATTCGAGTTTCAATGAATATCATTTTTATTTGTTAGAGTTCGCTTGGAGTTGATAGACACTTGGCCAAGATCTGGCTTCCTCCAAGGGCTTGGGAGAAAGTGGTGCCCTTCCCAAGCTAAGAAGGCTTCCCGGGTGGGAAATGACCTGCTCTCGGCACAGAGCTAGGGCTCGAATCGGGAAACCGGACGCTAATCGTTCTCAGGCCATCACTCTTTCCTTTTTTTTTTTTTTTTTTCTCTCTAAGCAAGCAAGGGAGGGGGAAGGGGTTTTTTTTTTGGCGGAGAGGAGAATACCTTCAAGGAGGTGGACGAGGGTCAAACTGATTGAACCGCTGAGTGCAAACAGACCCAGGGCGGACACACGGACGTCTGGGAACGTGGGTCGATTGGAGAGAGGGAGAGAGAGAGGCAAGATAGAGAGAGAGTCTCGGACGTCGAGGCACTCCCCGATGTCGTATGAAGGTCTCGCTCGACATGTAGCAGCCCTTACGGAAAGATCGGAGTCGAAAGCGGTGTAATTGAGCTACCTTGTGCGAGCTCAATCGCCAACTCTGCTCCTCTGGTGTTTGAGGAGGGCCCGTAATGGGGGGACATGATGAAAATCAGCCCGGAAGAGAGTTTCTTTTGGTGGGAAACGTGACCCAAGTGCCGCGGTGATGGGACACGGGGGGGGGGGGAGAGGTTGAATCGGCTTCTGATGTGGATATTTGAGACTTTTAAAACTTCGATCGTCTCTATTCAAAGGCCTAGACAGGCTAGCAGAGGCTGGGTGCCCTAATTTGGCACAGCTTGGTACGAAACAGACCGGGAGGCAAATGGGGACTTGGTATAAGACACGGCCTACGGAGGACGGGGCGAGAGAGAGAGGGCCAGCCAGAAGCAGGGTAAGAACGAAGAAAGAGGATTGCGTGGGATTCTCCTCGGAGTGGCAGGAATCTTCCGAGATTGACCTGCAGAGGAGGCAAGGGAGGTGGGATGCAGGTTTACTAATCGGAGGGGGAAAAGTTGACGAGGTCGAAGTTGAGGCCGAGGGTGGTAAAGGCGGTGAAAGAAACGATTCGCAATGGTTGAGCCATTTGTACGGATTAGAGGATCCGAGATGCTCGAAAGGGATGAAGCGATGCGGTTTGGTATTGGGAAACTCCAAGGTAGAGGGGCGGACCGAATCGGGGAAACGATATGAGGAAAGGAAAGGGGGAAGAGCAGTGAGAGTCGATCGATTTGAGCAAAGAGCGAGGGACGATGGGCCAAGAGAGATACGAAAAATTCTAAGGGCCATGGTATGTATCTTTCGTCTGAGACTTCCAATTTGTCTTTGGGTTGGGGATAGGTAGGAATGGTAAAGGGGGGGGGGGGTTGGTTTGAAGAGCCTGGCCTGTTTGTTTAGATCTTCAGGAACGGAGACCAATGGATGGTGAACTTGGTAGGGCCAAGGTGTGGTGTCTGGTGTGAGGAGGGCCGAAAGAGGGCGAAAGGTGAATGGGAGAGAGGGCCCCAACCCAGAAGGCGCAATCGATGGTTCGGGGTAACCCAGAATGTCAAAGTAAAGACCTTGCATGTTTGTTATCCGTTTCTCGTCCGATTGACACCCAGCTGACGGCCTTGGCCCTTGCAAAGCTGCGCGGATCATCGCTGTTTGAACATTAAGCTTTAAGACATTCACATCGATGGTTACTCACAGACCCTCCCCCTTCCCTTCCTGGCCTGCATCACCGATAGAAAAGAAGCATCGCGGCTCGAATTCGAATAAGGCTCGGCTGCGATGAGATGAATGAGTGAAGAATAAATGAATGAACCATAAAAGCGGATAGTGCTTGAAGCATGAATTCAATACGAAAAGGATCGAAAAGGAAGGAATAGCGAAAATTCCTCCCTCTTTCCCTTTCACAGGCCTGCGACTCTCTCCTTGTGTGCCCAACGCGAAAGTAGACCGAATGAAGATCCAACAGGCAAGACTCCACACAACCACAGGGAGAATAGTAAGAAAACATCCAAGATCGGGCCGTGCACCTTGTCTCATCCCTTCCCGAGACCATTCTCCCAAGGGCAAGGTAGGCTTTGAACTCATGACTTTGACAGAGGTTTCTTTCTACCTGATGGACGACCAGACCTTGGCTTACAGTTCACCAGGGTCGACCTTTTCTATACTTGGAGAGGTGGCTGACAGGAGAATGATTAGCGACAAGACCCTAATCCACTCGACTGGTCCATTTTGAAATCACTCCACCCTTAGTAAAGGTCTCGGTACCCGATGCAATAAGATTCCCCTCCTTCAAGTTTCCCACTATTCGTCTTAGTCGTCTCGCCAAAGGGGACGACTTGGGAGCGGAGCGAACCCTCCCAGATGCCTTGATCCAGTCAGGCTTATCACGGATAGGCTCGCTCTGCTTCTCAGCCAGGCATCAGACACCTCTGACCCCAGGGAAGTATTACCACCCACCACGAACAAGGGGCTTCGTACACGGACCACCGCGAAGAAAAATTTTCTTACAAAGACCGCGAGACCGACGCATTGGGAAGTCTCACGGATCGATCAGGGTTCACAGACCCTTGTGGGATCTTCAAACCTTTCTCTACCCATTTCTCTTTCCCTATTTCTTTCTCTTTCTTTTAGAAAAATAATAATAAATGAATGCCCTTTACACGCTTTGTAACCACTAGCCTTCCCACGACAAGGGTTCTTTTCGAGTCTTTCACTTTTGACTTTGGATGACCTGCCTCCAAGGCTTCAAACTCTTACGAAAAGGAAGGTGGATGGACGATCGGTGGCGCAGCGCCTCCTCCCCTTCCCCTTTTGAACCAAAACCAGTGGTGAAGAGAGTTCGAATTTGGTAGTCGTAATTAAATTCATGCCCGATCCGAGGCTTGAAAGGGAAGGTGGGTGAGGGAGAGTGATCAACGAGTTTGGAGTGTTTAGTGGTGGCAGCCTTGAATGATGTGCGACGAAGGATGATTAAGCAGTGGCGGCCGGACCGTTACTTTGGGTTCCCCCGCCCCTCCCAGCATTCTTATTATTCTTTTCCAACTCGCACTAGGATTCGACGATGAGACACGGATCCCTGGCTCCCCAGCTCTTCCGCCGCACCCTGTTGAGACATTTCCTCTCCCTTGGGCCTGGCCACCCAAGTACCTATTTGTAAGGACGTGCACACACCGTAGATACCCTTCTCTATTCTATCTACAACACACACTTCACACGCCAAACCTAGGGGTGTCAAGTCCACTATCGATTCTTGTGTTATTCCTTCTCACTTGAACATCAAAAGCCGCTCGGACGCCGGTGGAGTTTCCCAACCACGCCCCTAGCGAGTCTAATCGACTTGTCTCTCCTTTCCACTTCAAAACCCCACCCCCCCCACCCCTTTCTTGGTTAGGAGAAGATCCTCTGAAAGGAAAGAAGAGGGGCACAAGGATAAGCCAAGATAACTACGAATAAGATCGATCGGTGATCGCACCAGGGTTCTGGTTGCATGCATCCTAGTATGAATGGATGTGGGCTGTAAGTGCTTGCGGCGCTCACTTCTCAGGGCCTCGGTCCCCCTACAAACTCCCTACTCAATAACCCCCCAAGGACCCTATCACCGGGGCATACGCTCCCACCTAACAACCCCTTTTTTCTTGCTCTCCATCTCACTCACCTTCCTCGCCGCTCTCGGCCTCTTTCCGGAACATCACATGAGACATCTTGATGCCAACCTTAAAGTACCGAATCCAACAAGTAAGGAAGGAATCGAAACGAAATGGGGAGCAAGAGGGAGAGAGAGAGAAAGAGACAAAGCGAGGCTAAGGGCCTTGGCTCCAAACTCGTGTGTGTAAAGATCCCACCCGAACCCGAGGGACGACGCGATGAGTCCAAAATGGTGAGAATCGAAATCATATTGATACCCTCGTGTTTGGAGGGAGCGACTTGGGAAACCCATTGGTCCGACCTATCCCACTATTTCGGCCCACGTCGTTCGTTCCATCTCAACGGGCCTACTCTCCCCTTCTCCCTTCTGGATCCCCGAAAAAAGCCCAGCCTCCCGACGTCCCTTGGTCATGGCTTCCCATGGTAACCAATCTGAATGGCACGACCCGAGGCGGCCCCCCCTCCGCGGCTCAGCTAAGCCTGGCCTCCTTTCTGAAAAAGTCGCATGGAATCGAGATGAAAGGCGAAACGATGAATAGGTCGAAATTTAAGGTGCAATTGAATTTCCCATCCTAAAGCCCATCACCCCCCCTCGGAGTCGAGAAACCTATGGGATCTCGTTGAGTTTCCCGAGGAGGCAAGATTGAGCCCTTCGTGCACCATCCAAACCAACTTTCCCAATCTCGCGGAGGCTATTTTTTCCCCATCGAAATGGTATGAAGCCCGTTGTTTGTTGCCGAGGAAAATGTGGCCGAAGCGGTGATCAAGGGGGTTTTTGTTAGGTGGGATGCGGAGTGAAGATGGTGTGCAAGCTCTCTCTTTTTCTCTCTCTCTCTCTCTCTCTCTTGCCCTTCTGCCTCCCTCTGTCCCACCGTGAGAAAGGTCATTCGGCCGGAAGCTGTACGAAAGTTAAAAAATGGAGGTGTTTAATTGATATTTTTAAATACTTAATTACCAGATTGTTTAGTAACGGATTTGGCCCAAGCTCTGACTTTCCTCGCGAGTAGGGATTAGATTTGCGGATTTCTATTTACAGAGCGAGACTTGGGCTTCTTCCTCCCCACCACCCCTCCACTCCACTCCCACTAGTTGTGAGTGTGCGTATGAGAATGAGAAAAAGAAAAAAACGAGCTTTAGTAATTACATGGACGATACCGGCCTATGGCAGCTGGCTAGCGAAAACCGAAGGGGAAAAGGGGAATGAATCAGGGATTTGCACAAGGCAAAGGAGGGAATGGACACCGATGGAAGGTTTGTGAGGGTTACGCGGGTCAGGATGAGTGAATGAATGCTTGCGGTGATTGTTTTTTTATTCCTTTTTTTCAGTTTCGGGCAAAGTTGAACAAGACCTTGGCAATGAATAACGATGCGTCATCGACGACCCTGGAGAAGATCTCGGCCGATACAAGGCAGAGCGGGATGAGGATGAGGAACTCTACCCCGACGATGGTGTTGATGCTCCAGCCGAGGTTGGAGGAGAGGTGGTGGAAGATGAGGGAACCCAAGCTCAGCATGATGGTGCCTGAGATCAGGGCGATGGAGAAGCTAAGCCTGCCAAGGTGGACGAAGGGCTTCCAGGAGAGGAAGCCTCTGGCCTTGCCGCTGATCTCGATCAGCATCAGGATGCCCATGGAGAGCAACCAGTCATCGTAGCGAGGGTAGGCGTACTTGGTCGAGTTGAAGTTGTGGTTCAACTTGCCCGTGTTTCCGTTGACGTGGGCCACTAGCTCGGCATCCCTCTTCTCTGGGAGGATCGAGATCCAAAGGTACTTGAAGAAGATGCCGAGGAGGGTGAAAAGGGTGGGGAACAGCCAGACGGGGACGTGCTTCTTGCCCTTTCGGTCAATCGGGAGACCCTTTGCAGGCAGGATCTGCTTGTAGACGACCGAGTATTCGGCGATCACGAGACCGGTCAACGTGTACCAGGACCACTTGCCGACCCAGGCGGTGATGAGGATCATGGCGATGGAGCCCAGGTTCTTGTACCGGAAGATGGTGTAAGGGAGCGTGAAGGCGTAGATGATCAAGACGTAGACCTGCTGGAAGACGACCTCGAGGTACCACGAGATTCCTGCAGGAGGGATGAAGGCAACAGCCCTGCTGGTCTTGATCTGCTCTGGGGCGAAGAAGAAGGTGATCATGGAGTTGAAGTATTCAAGAGTGGAGCCCCAAATCTTGGGTGGCTGAGCGATCTGGTTCTTGAGCGTCTCGGAGAGGTAGGGGGCGTGCTTGAAGCCGTCAAGGACGGCCACGACGCTGACAAGGGCCAGAGCGATGGCCGAAGGGATGACCATCCTGAAAGGCCTCCTGAAGGCTGGACCAGCCAGGGCGATTGCCTCCCTCCTCTCCACAAAGGTTTGTAGAATGACTCTGCCACTGAGGATGATGAACATGGTCATCTGAAGGCTCCCATCGAAGAGGAGGGGGGAGAGCACCTTCCTGACGATCTCGTAGCTTCTCTGGTTTTCGGTAAAGACGGCTGGGTACTTGCCGTCCAGGTCGCGATCGGTGACAGTAGCAGGTGCGAAGATCCTGAGGAAGATCCAGATCAGAGTCTGGAGACCTAGGATGCCTCGAATGCCTTCGAGATAAGCGATTCTGGTCGACCTCTTCCTGCCCTCATCGTTGGTCTTGTCACTGAGGAAAGCTCCAACAGTCACGTCAAACCTGTCCTTCCCCTTGAGGACCCTGTAGCCCCTCTCATCCCTTTCGGTATCATCGAGACTTGCAGCTTTCTCGCTGGGTGGCGCCTGTTTGCTCAGGGAACCCTTAAGATTCAAGGGCTTGAGAAATCTTGAGGCCATTTCTTCGTTTCTGTATGATTCCCACCTGTTTTTCTAATTTTGTTCCTTTTGAGTTGAAAGATGGTCAAAGGAGAGATGATTTCCTCGACTTGGTAGGGGTGGGTAGAGGTAGGTTGAGGGGCGAGTCGAATTTGGGTATAGTCTGCCAAGGCGCGCAGGTGGAAGCGTTGATGAAAGCAGGGGAGAGGAGGGTCTTTATTGGGAAAAGGAGGATGAGCCAAAAGGGGACGGACGCGCGCGCAAGCTCTCTTGTGGAGGGGAGGGGAAGAAGAGGAGCAGGCCAAGTTGTGTTCCGAAGCTTGAGGAACAGCTCGAGAGAAGAGAGGAAAACTGATCCGTCCTTGGTCACACCAACCTTGTCAAGGGTAGAGAAAGGGAACTCCCCTCCTTCTCCTTCCGGCTTGGGGAAGTAGAATGAAAAGGAATAACTGGAATAGAGAGAGGCTAACGGAAAGGGAAAGGGAAAGAAAAAGGGGAAAAAAAAAAAAAGTTCAGATGGGGTTGAGAGACTTGTCCCAAAGGCCGGACGCGATTATGAATTTCTTTTTCTTATTGAGATAGCCATGCACTTGGCTATGTGTCAAATAAGCTTTACCTTTTCGCAGACACATACAGTTTTCAAGCTCTCCCACAGTAAGGATTTGGATGGGGCGTGAGCAACCAAGTATCTAAATCTTGTCTTTCGCGAAACAGGCGTTTCTAATCCCAGTCTTTCCCACCCTGAACCGCTTTCAGCTTTTTCCCCCAAGGAACCGAGTACATGCGAATGTATTCACTGCCTAGACGATAATGCGACCGTGGTTGTTCCACGAACCATTTCACAACAATAGATACAGAAAGAGCACCAGCTATCATGCCTGGACCCCTTCGAATTCAAAAGAGTGAGCGATTTCAACGTGGGTCGTAAAGATCCCGTTCCTTTGGATCACGCCTAGTCGAGAGCCTACTACCTAGGTGGGAAGGAGGAGGATCGTGATGGATTTTGACAGGGATCTTCGCTGCTGCTCGGCAGGGGAGTTTTGAGCGAGCGCGCGCGTCCCGTTTATAGTATGGAATCATAATGAAGAAGAATAGAACGATTTCATTAGAATCGACGGGATAAGCGAAGAAGAGGATCGTCGACTTCCCCACCTTGTCACAATAACTGTGTCCGCATTCGGAACCCCTTATGGCCAGGACATGTCTACCCCCTTTGATTTTTCTCCACCTAAAACAGAATCGATGTGGTGGAACATGTCCTTATTCTTCAATCTCACAAACTTTTCCATGACCTGTCACAATACCTTTTCGTCTTTGAAAAGGGAGAGTGGGGGGGGGAATCAGAGCGCAAGTAACCCCAAAGCTACGAAGAGTGAGAAAGCTGGAGGCGACTGGCTGGTAGTTGAGTTCGAGATCAGCTGGAGCTGAGACATGGATGTTGTCTCGGTACAGGCGAACTGGAAAAAATAATCGGAGACAGGACCCAGTTACTTGAACGGGTCTCGATCCACCCACCGTACCCCGTCGACCCACACTGGATCACCCAGCCTCCTTCCATTCTCCGCAAAAGACGTTGAAATGAAACCCCGTCAAGGATCATGACGGGCGCGATTCGATGAAGCGATTCACGACCAAAGGTTCCCCCGCCACCTTACCCCTGAAAGGACACAAGAAAGCTCTTGCGGAAGGTGTATTTTTGCCTATGCACGCGCGCGCCTCAGTTTAAACATCCTTCTCAGTTTGTCTTTTTAAGGTTCGCTCGCCTTGCTGCCCCGACCGTTACAGCTTTATGCTCTGTTCCCCCCTCCCCTCAGTGGAGTCTGACTCGAATCTTTTTTTGTTGTCTCAGACTGAGTACCCAGTTGCCTCTTCTCCAAGTCACTATCATCTCTACAAGCAAACCATTGTGAGCTAGGCGAGGCTTACCCACACCAAATTCAACTTGGATTAGAATAATAATTAGATCAACCTCCTAATGGGGTTGAAAAGTGAAAAGTGTGGGTGGACCTCACTTTAGCTTCTCCTCCTTTGCACCAAAACTATGGTAAGAGGACCCTTATCGCATCAGAGCCATGCACTCATGTCCGTGCGCAGTTGTCAGTTTGAACACCTTCTGTTTTCAGATTCGTGAAGATTTGCCGTCAGCCTCTCCATCCAGCTCCGCCCCTCCACTCACAACCCTTCACCCCTTCTTGTTTTCATCTTTTCTCTTTTATTTTTTCTGATCCCGATTTTGATTTTCAATCTCAGCTCGAAGGCCGTGCGTTTTAGTCAAACGTTATCGTCCTCGCCTTCGCTTACAACGATACCATTCACCATTCACCATTCACCATTCGTGCACATTTTTTACTCTGCCAAATACCGATCGCCCCGAAGCATCTCCGAAAGTGTTTCCGGCGTTCGGAAAGAGTGAGGGTCAAGGGGGGAGGGTGTTCGAATGCGGTGAATTCGATCTACTTTCAACACCCTCCCTACCTTTCCTTCTCGGAACAACCGATGCGGGACATGTTTTCAAGGACTCTTGCTTTCGCTGACGTTGGTGCGGCCCAAATGGAAGAGGGAAACCCACCTCCCTCCCCCCTTTATCCCTCGGGCTAGCACTCATCGACGGGAATTCAACCAATACATTGGTGAGGTGGATTGCGAAGAGCCAACCAACACTTTCTCCCCTCGAAAGCTCCGCTCGAAATCTCGAAAATTTGCTGGAAGAAAGGGAAGAAGGTAGAGATGCAAATGGAAAAGAAAGAAGAAGAAAAGGTGGGAAAAAAGAGGAAAAATATAAGAAAAAAAATATACGGCACACCTGCTCAACCTACCCTAGCCAGCACTTGCATACATGTCACTTTGAATTGCCGAAGAACTAGCGCACGGAACAAAAAAGGGGCACGTGAGCGAGAACTTGGTTGGCGTTTTGTGTGTGTGTGTCTTCCCCAAGTCGACCTCTCTCCTTCTTGATCATCGACTTTGTCACTCCCACAGGATAGAGACAATTCGGGTGGGATGGGAAGAAAGAGGGAGATGATCGAAAGCGGAAGGAAGGACCTTAGTGGACTCTCATGGCGATCCCTCTTTCCCTCTTGCGACTCGGTAGGGATGCTGGATAACAGTTGAAAACGGGGAGCAATGAAATGCTTAAAGAAAGAATAAATGAACGCCTCCATCTTACTTGGATCTTTGAGTGGGGCATAGCATAGCTTGGAGGGCCATGGACTGGAGGGGTCCGGAGTGTTCCAGATAGGCTCGGATTCATTTACAGTGCGACGGTCGACACGAGGAGAGGAGAGAGGGGCAGCCGGGGAGGATGGACGGGGGAGGGGATGGAGGGAGGAAAGATACGAAAGGTAGCAAAGAAACGGAAAAAAAAAGCAAAAGAAAACAAAATGGAACGAAGCAAAACACGACAGAAACCGAAATGGTGGAACGGAGAGGAGGATCCACGAGAAAGGGATGTTGGCTAGAGGATCTACTCTGCCCAAAGATCATCGTCCTCTCGCCACGTTTTTTCTTTTCTTTTTTTCTTTCTTTTTTTTCATCCCTTCTCTTTTCTTTCATCCCTCCTGCTTCATGAAAGCAGGGGTACCCTCACGTCGGCAGCAGACGCCCCTTCTCACGGAAGGACTTGTCTCATTGAGGAGGACACAGGGATCTGGCCGGAGAAGAGAGTACAGACACACCCAGAGCTTACGCCTCGTGGTCGCTCGAAGGAGAAGACAGGAGGGGGAAGGACGTCGACGTCGATTAAAGGATTCGTACAGGCCCTTGGGAGAGAAAATGGGTATGCGACTCTTTCCTCACTTTGGGTTGGACTGCATTCAACCGATGTGGATATCACTGTATGTATCTGTACTTACTGTATGCTGCTGTACAGACCACAGCATGCATGTCAAATGGAAGTAAAGTACATTGCATGTTGTGTGGTCATACTAAATCAATATCCTGTATCTACGGTCGTGAGTCGGGGATGAGGTTCAGGACATGTCAAAAGCCAAGGAGGACCCGCTTCTCCCTACAGTCGGAGGACTTCTTGACCCTGGCCCGCTCGTACATGTGGAAAATCAGGAGAAATGGAGCTGCAACCAGTTCGTTCCAGTTCATCAAGACTACCATGCTCGTCACCTCTCCTTGTCGGATGTAGAGAGAGGGAGAGGGACACCTTTTCGGCTATGCTGCTGCCTTGCGGTCAAACTTTCTTCCTCAAGGACGAGACATATCAGCCTCAGGTTGATATCCGGTGGCAAGTAGTGTAGGGAAGGGGGATGAGACCGGATACATTGATTCTAGTTTGTTCATACACCCTACGTCGTGCTCTGTCTAAGATAAAAAGAAGAGGGAAAAAGGAAAGTGAAACCCTCACTCAAATGTCCAAGCGAGGAGATGGGAGCAAATGGAAAAAGTGTCGTGCACATCGACATAGCCAAATTCTGTTTCTCCCTCAAAGATGAAGATGCAAGGGCCAAGAAACTCGTCCGGAGAAGAGAAATGAGAGGGGAGAAGGGGGGGGGACGATCCAAGCCAATGTTGCCAAAGCCTCGGCTACTGTCCGTGCATACATAGGAGGCGATGAATGAGGTCGAATTGGAGTAGTCAATGGATTGGAGCAAGGGATGGGGGGCCTGGGTGGTGGCCAGGGGATTCGATCTTAGCTTCTTACGCTCGTCGTGGTTGTGGTCGTAGTCGTAGTCGTGTACCTCCTCTCCCTCCTCCTCCGAAGCTGTCGTGTTGGATGAGGAGAGAGAGAGAGAGAGAGAGAGATCGTTGATTTGAAAGGACAACCTCATCGGAGGGCCCTACTCAGCGAAAGGAGGACTTTCTCCTTGTTTCCTTTCACCTTTGGCTGAGACGCACTGTTGAGGGAACTGAAGGTCATCAGAATGGATGACAACAATCCCGATCAAAGTTGTCCACAGCCACGAATCAAGGAACGAGTTCGGCTTGGATCGGGTGGGCTGCCGCCCACGTGGAGGATCACCGATCGTGAAATTCAAAGGGGAGGGATCATAAGAAAATCAAGTACGACCCGATTCGGAAGCTGCCTTTCTGCCTCTTTCTCGATCCGTTTTGTTCCCAGCCTTCTGATGCAGATTCACATGTAAGCGTTTCGAGCTCCGAACCTGGTTCGAGCTCACTCGATCTAATCGTCCGTTTTCGCAGCCCATGCTAGATTTCGATTTGTATGGGGCTGGAATCGAATCCCATCTATTTGGTCTCTATTCCCTGACAGCAAACAAACGCGAGCCCTCTCGTCCCTTTTTTTTTTTTTAAGGCTTCAGGAGACCTCGCGCTCGTTCTGTCTGTCTGCATATCTCTCTCTCTCTCCCTCTCTCTCTCTCTCTCTCTCGCATTCACTCTCCTGTTTCTTGTTTTTCAGCCTCCTCAAAACATGACGATAAAGAGGGAGGGATTAGGAGGAAACGCACAGATGGCCCATCTCATGTCGAGGAAAGTCAAGCCATCCGCTGGGATCCGGAATCGCGGCAAGGTTTTAATATATCCCTGCAAGATCCTTCTTCGTCGATGGGGGGGGGGGGGGGTTAAGGGGGGATAGGGGTGGCAATCAATGGTCAGCCATGTTACCCTCGAGGGAGTTCGACCTACAACAGATGAGATGGATCTTTCCTCAAGCCCTCCATGTATCTCGCTCGGTTGCATACACCAAGTCAAAGGAGTGAATGCTGCCAGGATCCCTTTCCTTTCCGTCCTTCTGTTGAATCCATGCGCAGAATCGATCTTCGTCAGAGTTCTATCGCTCATGGGTGGTGTACAACTCTCCCTCATTGTCCGTGCACTGGTTGGCATCGTTCACCCTTCGGCCTCTCATCCTCTCTTTCTCTCTCCCTCTCCCTTCGTCCTTACCCCCCTCCCTTTTCAGATCAAAGAATAACAATGCGAGCTTGGTGACCATCAAGTACCAGATTATGACTGTCAGGAAGGAACAGCTGGTATCTCTATCTCTCCTCCCTCTTACACGTTAGGAACGACGGTGAATCGTGAGAGAAAGACTGAAACACCTCTCGCATCCGAACCAACTCCCAAATCGGGACACTTGCGAAGGTGAAGAAAACGCTTGATCGTGTACAACCAATTCGAGAGGGTGCTTGTTATCTGAGAAAACAAAGATCTTGCCTCGGTGAAAAGTGTTTCCCTCCTGCACATATGGAAACTGCCATGTATGCATGTTTTTACAGTATGTACGTATCTGTCAGACGCAATCTGGGCATCGAGGGGAGTTTGTATTCACATGCGCCCTTGCCGATATTATTTGTTCGAGGTGTATCTATGCACAGAGCTGCAACAACCTGCACGGGCACATAAAGAGATGCAACCCATAACTTTAATCATCAGCACACACACACTCCCAACCTCTCCCTCTCTCTCTCTCCCCCTTCTCGCTTCTACCTTCCTCTCATCACCGCTCTCTCACGAATGCGACCGCAGACTCACATACAAGAGACACGCAGAGTCCTATGTCGGAAGGGAAACTCAGTCAGACTCCCCCTACCTCCAGACATTACACCGTGTGGAAAGGGATGAGCATGGGTGGATGCCATAGGACGGAGAACGAGTTCTTCATTGGCATTAAGGTCAAGCTCATCACGATTATGGATGGATATCAGGACATTCTTTTACCCTGGCGAAACATGATTTTTGGGAAAGAAGGTTGCTCATCACCGAACTCCTGGGAAACAAAGAAAAGAATGTTTCGCGTTCTCCCCTCCCCCAAAACCCATCCACCTCATGTTCCTTGATTCTCCACCTTGCTTCGTCGACCCACCTAAAGTCATTTCTCCCCTTCATGCAAAGCCATATTTTCGAATCTATTCGTCAGCCAGCCCTGATTCACTTTCTCCTTTTTCTTTTTCTCCTTGAAACGTGTCAAGGAAGAACGAGCAAGCAGCAAAGGAGTGGGAAGGAAGCAGTTAAAGGCTTGGCTTTCTTCTTCTGATAGGAGATCGAAGAACTCCCGCCAATAAACTGAGGATGGCAATCCATTGTAGAATCCATTTTCCTACCCTGGATCTGGTGCATCTTCTTGGAACCCGATTCAACCTTTTCGAATCAAAAACTGGATTATGATTTTTTATCATTTTGTTTATACATATATGTATATATTTTGTGTTTCACCCGATCATGACAAAGATATCCTCTTCGACTCCATTTTGAAACGAACGTGTGTCGACAGGAAGGGGAATAGGAGGATGACCGATCGAAAGAGGCTCTCACTCATCCGAGTTAGCTTCCACACGTCCCATTTCTATCCTTTGCCTTTTCCCCCCATATGCTTTCGACGGATGATAAGGAGCAGTGGTTCCGGATGGTGAAAAGCTCCGTCTTTTCGAAGTGCTTCGGCCTTTCTATGGCTCATGACCCTCCTTTCGCCCACGATCTGGTCCTATATCCCTCCTGATACCGAGAAGTTAGTGAACTTGCTCGCCTAGAGCCATGCCCTTTCCCCAGCACTGTACTGGATTGAACCGGGCCAAGCAGCGAGAGATAGAGAGAGACAGATATGGTGCGGGAAGTGGGAAGCTGGAAAACCGTGCCACAATCATGGGTCGGAATACAAGGTTCAAGTCAAAGGAGAAGGAAAAGGGGGGAGAGGGAAATGAAGAAAACGTGGCGCCGATAATGAATCGCTGGGGGGTCGCGGGTTGCGGGTTTCGAACCTTTCCCACCTCCCTCTCACTTTTGAATGGCTTTCGGTTGTCGACAGGGAACAGTTCGGATAAGGCTTTCTCAAGACCAAAGAGGGTGAGAAAGAGGTGGAAATGTGCATGATTTTCTTTCTATCTTTTTTTAAATTTTTTTTTTTTTTTGACCACCCTTGAACGAAAGTTGGGTCCTTGCGAGTCAGTGATGGAGATTCGAAGAGGAAGCCTGGATTGCACCCGGGAGAGTTATTGGTGTAGACGGTACTTTCTCCCACATTCTTTACCCCTTCATTTCTTATGCTTTTATGCTTTCATTTTCGCTCCCCTCCTAACTTTTTTTTTTTTTTTTTCCTAGAAAGGAGCAGAAAATTCGCCGCTGATGGGCTCATTCGTCCTCAAAGGATCCGGAGATTTTCATCGAGCGAACAAGAGGGTAGCAATCGGTCAGAGGAGTAGGAGAGATCGGGTCAGGAAAGATGCCAAGGTGAAAGGGCGTAGCGTAACCACACAGCGTCAAGAAAGGTCACCAGCCCTGGTCGGCTCCACTCGTCCATCCCTCTGCTCTGCAATCCAGAGAAAGGAAGACATGTATAAGATAGAAAAGGTGCGAGGTGATTCATCTAAGATCTCAAACACGAGAGGCGCTGTCAAGAGCCGAGCTGACCACCAGACTGCAGACAGTGGTAGAGGGAGGGAGCGTTGTGGACGAAAAGTGGCCGGGAAAGGTCAAGAAAGATATGAACAAGAACAAGAAAAAAGGGTTTTTCACAAAGGGGAAATAGCGTGGAATCACCAAGTGCAAGAGAGAGAATCAGGCATGGAACGTCCAAGACTCCTAACCCCGTTCATGAAGAGAACACACAAAGCCACCAAAAAGACCACCTCCCTAAGAAGAGTGGCACAATGTGGCAGAATACCACCAGGTACCGGAGGAAATTTAAGTGAAAGAAAATGAAAAGAGGTGCGATGTAAAAAGGTATCCAGATTCGTGGACTTCACGCTCCGAGGATTCCTTCCGTTGTCTGATTTTTTTTATGTTGATTTTCTTTTTTCCTCGTTGTTCCTATATCGCGGGAGGTCGGAGACCATGTTTGTAGTCCCTCAGATGGAAACTCGGCACCCTCTTCCGCCCACCCTTCCATACCTTTCTCCAAACCAACCCGAAACCAATGGACCTTGCCCATCCCGGCTCCCGTCCCGAAACCCAACTCCCGATTCAAGGGTTCCTCCTCGACGGGAGGAAGGACAAGGCTTCGAAGAGAAGGGGAGATAACGGTACAGATAAGATAACCCGTGCGCTGCAGGGCCCGAGGAGAAACCGGAGGGGAGACTTGATAAAACCCCTCGTGCTTCCAAGATGCAATCGTCCGAGTTCGCACGTCTTTGTGTTTGCCGGGAGGGAGAAGGCTCTGTAAGGGATCCAAGAAGTGATAAACTTTTGTTTCCCAGTCGCGATCGCTAGAAGAACCTCTCTTCTATCGTCCTATTCCTGTTGAACTTGCTCATCAGGAGGGATGTTCGGGAATTCTAGATTGGCGGGTGTCGAGCTTTACGTTGCACGATAGATGTCGGTCGGTCACAGGGTATCGAAGTTCGTAGAATACTGTGAGGAAGCGCTGTCGCGGTGGCTTTGAGAGAAGGAAGGGGGCACTCATACGGGAATAAGGCACTCTCCGTGTCCATCATGGCGTTCACCTTATCGATGATGCCTCCTTGCGATCAAGGTATTGAAGTTTCGGAAATCAGGGAGAATCGCTTTCTGGCAATTTCAACCCTCCCCCTCCGTTTCCACGCAGGATGATGAAGCCAAAGGCAAAGAAGGGCAGGGAAAGTGGAAGGATGTGGAAAAGGAAGAAAGGCACGGAGCCTTGATATCCTCCCCTCCTCCCCTCTTCAAATACCAAAGTTGGCTTCAATCATGAGAGAAACCAGATCCTTGCTCGCCTCAGGTTCCTCAAAGTAATCCAAAAGGAAGACGCACATCAAAAAGTTAGACGTAGGGATTCGCCTCGCTCCTGAAACTTGGCTATGATTCTCATCAAAGCTCGTCTGCTCAACTTTTTCCCCTTGTCCATGCCGCCTATCCGGAAAATTCGCTTGACTCGAGCTCGTCGACTTTTCCGAGGTGGTGATGGTGGTGGCGGTAGGTCGGACCTCCTCAGGGATCCAAGTCGTCGTTCGAGAAGGGAAGTCGTACCTCAACCGATCGCAGATGACGTCAAAGAGCCTGGAGTTGATCCCCCTCTTGCTGAGGCACTTGGGCCCGCCGGTGAGGAAACCCTTGGCCGCAAAAGGAGGTAGAGCCAATGGGAAAGAGCTGGCGCTGCAAAAGTTCAACGAGAGGATCTCTGGATCCGAACCGCTAGAAACTAGCAGCCTCTCTATCAGCTCCTGCTTCGAGTCGAGGTTGGACAGGCTCGAAATGTCGTACCAGTCTTGGGTTTCGACCGTTTGGCCGCTTGGGAGTTTGTAACTGAAGCTGAGGTGGTCAGGTGTTGGATCGGGAATAAATGGTGAGATGGAGATGACGAGCGGGGTGAGCCATTTTCCTTTCCTCCCCTTCTCCCGTCGTTAGATCGAGTCAAAAGAAGAGTTTGCAGCCTTCTCCCTCTCGCGGGAATGCGCAGCATAGCCACGACACGACTTCTCTCTCACATTTCTTTGGAGCTGTTGGGCCATATCGGGGGATGGATACCACCAGGCTGTTCGTCACCCCTTCCGAACCTGCTCAACAAGACGATCTTGCCCCTGCACTCTCCCAAGGTTGGGACTCTTGGAGATAGGAACCAGAAATCCTGCGTCGGATGAACGTACTTCTCCATGACCATCTCCTTGAACCCTTCGACATTGTTCTCCTGCTTGATCGACATGATCAGAGTCTCGCCTCCATGGCCCCTCAGGAAGTCGAAGCACTGTTCCAAGACCTGGTCGAAGGGGATCCTTTGGTCCGTGATGCCGTGGTAGGCCAGGAGCCGAGAGTCCGTCCCTTTTCCCTTGATCGATAACCTGACGTCAAGGAACCTGATCCCTTCTTTGAGTTGATGGAGAACCGAGGAGGAAGCGGATTGACAGGTCGAGATGGGCCAACCGTAGAGGGCCAGAGATTCGTGAGTTCCCGGTAGGCAGATGGAGGAGAGAGGAAGGTCGGAAGGTAGGGTTGAGAGAAAAAATTGAGGGTCTCTAAAGGGGAGGAGAAGGATATCTAAGGTCGAAGAGGCGTCATCGGACCGGGACTATTTCAAGGGGATGGTATGTCGATGATCAATCGAATCCACCGTTTCCATCATCGTGAAAAGGATTAGAGCGGAGAATCAGGCCGTGTGCCTTACGTGGAAGAATAAGGGTGGAGCAAAGCAGGAAACGAATCTTGATGGAGGGCAGATGAAAGTGGGTTTTGTTTCCCCAACCTATTTATATGAATCCATTCATCTTGCTCACCTGAAGGGCCCAAAAGCGAGCATCGTTGCTTCCAAGCAGATCTGCTCTCTTCCAGGAAGCTTGCTTAGATCCCGCGGTCCTCTGAGCAGGCGGGTGGGGTGCCGAAAAGAGGAAGGTGTGAGAAGGGAAGGAGGTGGAGGAGGACGGAGCGAAGACCAAGTTGAAGCTAGCTTTTGAACTTCTTGCCAGGTCCGTGGTGATCTGGATGGGGACGGAAGTCAAGCTGGGGAGCACAGGCGAAGATGAGGGAGGTTGGGATCGAAGATAGAGTTGGAAATGGGTCCTGTTGTGGATGGTGAGCTTGAGAGGAGATGTGAGGTCAGATTCAGCATTGTTTGGCTTGTATTTGGTCGGCTTGAGGCTTTGGTAGGATGGGATGGAAGAGCGACGGCGGTTCATGGCAAGGCGGGAGAAGGGAAGGAGGAGCCGGTTTAAGGAGATGTTCCACAGTCTCTTTCCAAGGTCGATGGAACGAACGGTACCACCAGGACGACGGATGAACGATGGATGGTCGACCTTCTGCAGAACCAGTGATCCAGCGACCGTCGAGCTGCAACAGTCAACTCCCGAGTAGGACGGTGAAGGCCGTCGGAAAGTAGAACCACGCTTCGGACAGATATTTCAGGAGGCAATCCTACGTATCCAGATGTCACCTTCTTCACCACCCCTTTCCCCCTAAAACCCCTTTATCCTTCCCTCAACCATGGAGTCTATCGTGGGTCGAACATGATTACCATCGATGCCTCAACAAAGTGAGCTAGTAATGACAGAGACTGATCATGATTGTTAAGGGGTTCAATTCTCTGAGACTGGGCGAGTCGTGACGCGTAGAGGGGAAAGAGAAGGGGAGGTGATGGTTTACATAAGCTGAAATCAGCGAAGACGGACTTTCAAGACCCTCTCCTCTACCAACCCAAAGTGGCTCGAGAGTCAGAGAGAGAGAAAAAAAGCCCCTCCCAAGCGTCGACGACCCAGTTAGCAGGATTCATATCGCAAAAACCTTGGACGGACAGACAGCGACGACGAACCATCCTCGCCTCCCAACCCAATCAAAGACAAGAGTCGATTCGGCCCTGACTGGACGGATAGTTTCTCTGTCTCTCTCGCATTCAATCTCTTCCCTTTCCACCAGCAAGCTCTCTCTCTCTCTCTCTCTGCCTTTCGCCTTTTCGATCGATCGAACGATCAAACTCTCACCAAATCGACGCCCCGCCCCACCGAGGACCCATCATCCACACTCACCTCACCGAATCATCTCTGGGCTTGAAACGGAACGCAACTACCCCTCTCTTGAAAGCCATGTGAGTTTAAAGTCAACCGCCCTTTCCTTTCCCAGCTAGGATTCTCAAGCCTCCCCTCCCATCCCCGTCCCCTCCTCCTCGCCTCACCCTTCCTTTCTTCCCTCGTATTGACATCCTGACTGGTAAAAAAATCAACCATGCCTCCTCGAACCGCGATCAGGGTCGCTCCAAAACCAAGGCCGGGAGCCCTGGCTTCAGCCTCAGCGAACGCTTCGGCTTCGACGACTCCGGCACCTCCCGCGCCTTCGGAGCTCTTGTCCTTCCACGCCACTCCTAGACCTTACAAGAACGCCGAGTTCGCTGCCAGGATGGCCAAAATGTCTAGCAACCTCAGCAGGAGGAACAAATCCCTCAAGCAGATCCTCATCAACGAGAGGGAGGCTGCTCTCAGACTGAACGGTTCCAACCTGAGGGAGAGGAAGAAGGGAGGGAACAATCCTAGTGGGAAGAAGGCAGGAGGGAAGACCAAGTTGACTGGAGCGGCTGCCAAGGCAGCTGCCAAAAAGGAGGAGAGGGAGAGGAGACAAGCCGAGGAAGCTGCTGCTGCTGCTGCTGCCGCCGCCGCCGCCGCCACTGCTTCAGGTGGAACAACCAATGATCCTACCAAAACCGACACCACGTACGAAACGTCGCAAGATGAAAAGCCGGCTTTGGTAGAGGATGCAGGGGGGGAGGAGAGCAAGGAAAAGACCGAAGAGGAAAGCAAGGAAGAGGCGGGAGATATCACCATGGCGACCGACGCTGATATGACGGTGGACGATACTTCGATGGCGATGCCGAACAGCAACGAAGAGGGGGACGAACTGTCCAAAGGGCAGGAAAAGGTCGAAAAGCCCAAAAGGGACATACCTACCTGTGAGTATTACTCCCCAACCCATAAACCCTCTTCGCGACAGTGTAGAAGCACGTCGATCTTCCCACCACTCATACTCATTCGCTTCACTTTGGTTTCTCCATCACGATACAACCCACAGACGCCACCGTCGAGGCTCCACCCAGTCTCAGACCGAGGAAGAAGTACTGCGACGTCACGGGTCTGATCGTGAGTCTCCCAACCCAAAGGGCGAGGATTGTCTGGGTTGCGAGGAATGACGCCGAGGTGAATCGCTAACCCGATCTTGTACAACTCTTCCCCCCCCCCCCTCCCCCCGCTTCCTTCTCCACTTTTCCACAGGCACCCTACACGGATCCAAAATCAGGACTGAGGTACCATTCTTCCGAGGTGTACGAGATCATCAAACAATTCGGTCAAGGAGTCGATCACGCTTACCTCTCCTTACGTGGTGATGCCACCCAGATCAAGTGACCTGGGAAAAAAAAGAAAAGCCCCTCCGAGAGTTCCCTCGGCCATTTCTTGAATCATTGAAAGCGAAAAAGCGTAAATACCCCCCCCCCCCCTTCCCCCCCTCCCCAAACTTGTATTTCTACTGTATCCATCGATCTCATCCTTCGCTGCTCCGAAGTATGACTGAGGATCCTTTTTTTTTCTTCCCCTCTTGAGGGACTCTCGACGTATCTGTGTCACTTATCTGTGTCAAGCAATGTCGAACCTTCCTTCCCACCTCTTTGGGAAGGGGAAAAAAACGAAGCGAACGGTTCCAGTTCAGTGAGATTCTTATAGACATCTCGCACAGCATACAGAGAGGAATCAAAAAATATTAAGAATTACTCATGATCCCAAGCAAGGGGTTGGTGGGTATATGGATGTATGCGGCAAGTACAAAACCTGTTTCTCGGATGGGTTGAGAGATATAGGGGGAGGGAGGGAAGAACCGCAAGACCACTGAAATTCCTCTTCGACCCCTCCCCCCTCGATCCTCCTTTATGTATCGAAAGTTATATTGAACCACCTTCCCGTCCCCCTACTCCTTCTCCTCCTCCTCCTCGTCCCACTCCTCGATCCTCAACCTCTTCTCGCCCGCGTACTTCTTGACAGAGTACCTGGTCAGGTCGAACCTGGAAAAGGCCAGAGGGGAGTGCTTGGCCGCCACAGCGTGTTGGGGTAGACGGGAGGCTTTGATGGCGTCTCGCCTGTTGGTCCAGATGCAGGTCGCCACGTTCTCCCCCGTTTCCGGATCTGGTGCTCCGTACCTGGTTTCCGGCGGAATTGGGGAGAAGAGGAAAGGATGCAAAGTGACGAGGGGGTTGGGTAGGAGCAATGGTCAATCGAACAGGTTTCGACGTGGTTAGCACGAAGGTGTAAAAACTCTTAGCAACGCTATCCAGGGGAAGGGAAGAAAATGGGTGTGGGAGAGTGGGACTCACCAGTACATGATAAGACCGCCACTCTCGACGGCCTCCTCGTGAGCCAGCCTGTCGTCTTCGTAGAGGTTGACGCTCTCGCTCCCTTGCCTCCTGGCACTCCTGAAGATGACCCCGTACCACTGACCCGAGATCGCCTCCGGGAGGTCCGGTAGCTGATCCCAGTTGAAGACCCTCCTGACCACCTCCAAGGCCTTCCTCGACTTTTCGGTCTTCGATTTGGAAAAGGCGGGGCATCGGTCTATCGAATCTTGGTTTGAGATTGGGTGAGGTGCCTGAGTAGGAAGCGTTCCATCCTTCCCCTCCACCACCGTGCTCAGGTAGCCCTTGGCGTAATCCTTTGTGACGGTCCGGAACTTGTGAAGCGCCCTCCAAAGGTGCCTGCCTTCTTGGTCAAGCTCTGGCAATCTTGATATCGTGTAAGGAACTACGTCCCCAGGTCCCCTGATGTAGTCCAGATTCCGTCTGGATTGACTGAGGAGAGGGTCTTGTTCGCCCTCTTCGAGGGGCAGTCTGGAGATGATGGGCAAGAGGTCATCAAAGGTCGAGTTGCGAGGTATGGCTCCAAATCTGATCCCAGAAGAAGAAGAAGAAGCAGAAGAAGAAGAAGAAGATGATGATGATGATGGCGATGAAGATGTCTGGATCGGCTTGCTCTCGGCGATGGTTGAGGGGTCGATGGAGAAGTGAGGCTTTCCCAGACTCTGGGTGACTTTGTGCCTAGTCTCTCCTTCGGGAAGGAAATGAGATCTGGTGGGCGATAAGGTGTCGGAAGTCATCCTCCTTCCTTGTGGCCCCTTTTGATTGACACAGTAGGTGTGTGTTGTTGCTCTTCTCTTAGCTCTTCTCCACGAAAACTGGCGTCCCTGCAAAAGCCTGTCTGGAAAAGAGATGAAAAGTCCAAGGAGTGGAAGGGGCTGCTGCTGCTGCTGCCTGGGATGCCTGAATCTGTCAAATGACGACGTCTACGATCTTTAAGAATCCAAGATGGGGTGGGCAGTTGGCAGAGAAAGAGTGGACAAAGCCCTTTATATGAATGCAGCCAAGTTGCTCCCTGCCCACCCATCATCAAACTTTGTCTTCCCTCGGTCGATTTGGTGCTACTGCTCGACACAAAGCCATGGCTGGAAGAGGGCCCACTGGTTTCTGCCACATTTCAAATCGAGTTTTAGGATCCGGGGTTGGTTCGGATTTAGAACAACTTCTAGGAGGCAGCAACCAAGTAGATTTTTGGGTTGGGCATGCAAAGGGGGGGAAATAGGAGGTCACCAGGAGCAAAGTGAAAGCGTTTGTGCAGAGTGTGTCTGACCCGAGTGACAGCACTGAACCTCGTCTTCTGTCTCATCGGCTTGGCAAAAGGAAACGATCCGAGGCTGGGGAATTTGTTTGTTTCGTGTTCGAAAGTCGTGCTTCGAGGGCTTAAAATGAGGAAGTGGGACGTCAGGATGGCGATGGCGAAACCCGAACATTTTGGGCGGAAAGGGCGGCGTGTTGTCGACAAGACGGAATGCACGGAAGGGGGGGAGGTGGCGTGTTGTCGATAAGACGGAATGTACGGAAGTGGGCGGCGTGTTGTGGATAAGAAGGGAAGGTGGAAAAGTAACGCTTGGAACAATTACAAGTAACTCGAGGGGCTTGGTTGGGTCGATGGTTTGAGGCGGAGAAGAATCCGCAAACTCGTCGTCGTCGTGATCTTGCACCTTTTGTAGAGGTTTCCTTTACACCTCGACCTGAACGACGTTCTCTTCGCCCTCGACCTCCACTTCATTTTCATCAGCCACTTCGCCTTGTCTCTGACTCTGAGTGAAGGGCGAGGATGATGATGAAGTGAGGTGAACGAGATTGCAAAGAGCACACAATCCTCGCTCGATTTAACGTGATTGATGTAAGTCACGTGACGTTAACCCCTTTCAGAAGGAACGTTGGATCTCAAATCACCGATGGATTCACTCTTCCTCTCCCGATGTGCCGAAAAATGAAGTGGCTTCTCGAATTGACAACTGCTCGTGGCAGCAACGTGGCTGGCACTAGTTCGTTCGGCTGGTGGTAAACGAAAAAAGGGTAGACAGACCTCGGCAAAAGAAAGGGGGGGGGGGGGTCGGACACTATCATCAGATGAACGATTCAACTTTTTCCCACCTTCACACAAGCTGAGCGAATGGTTGGTTCTTGCTGGGACCCAACGCAGCAGCAGCTTGACTCTCTCTCTCTCTCTCTCTCTCTCTCTCACCGTGCCAATCCACGTTCCAACCTTTGTGTAAGGATCGAGTTGCAGAGGACGCCAAGATGATCGAAAGGGGGTGTGCACGCGCGGGCTTTTCTTTAGGATCGGAGGTCGGGCTGTGGCTTGACTCGCTCGAGAGAGGAAGGATGTGGGTGTGAGCCTGGCGCAGAGAATCGAAGGAGGCTCTCAGATGAATCCTTTTCGTCCATGAATCGTATCACAGGTTCTCTATTGTCCGATGAGCGAATTGGGGAGGGAGGAGAAGGGAGAAAGGGAGATGCAGAGGTGGATGTGGGCGCGCCTAAGACCTTCGGAATTCCTAGGTCAGGCCTTCTTTCCCTCTCCCTTCCCCCTTTTTGAATCGGATGTGACATGGAACACCACGCACCAAATGAAGACGGTTGACAATCAGAATGTTATAGAGGAGAAAGAAAGAAGAACCCTCAAATGCGAATGGATTCCCTACCACAAGGGATCACAAAATCGTGTTCTCATCCGAGGCCTCTGCACTGCCATCGGTTGAATGAGAAAGTATGAACAAACCCCTCGCAACGTCAAAAATCATCCCAACCCAATCCCTTTTGCGAGGTCCCCTTTTTCCTCTGCCATGCATCTTGACCCGCTTGGGATCCTTGTTCCTTAGTCGAGCGGAATCATCCCCTCGATGTTTTCCTTTCCAACCCCTGAGTTTTGACCCTGCGCAGGAAACTGGCAAGTAGGATGAGTCAAGGTTTCTTTCTCCCCCCCCCCACACACACAAAGACGCTGAACTATATTGCGGTATCTTTTCTATTCTCACTCGTATCCTGTTCGATCCTTCCTAATCGATCGCAAGAGGAGGACTACCTCTTCGAGACGGGAAAGTTTATTGAGGGCACTCGAATTTCATGGTCCGTGAGTTCGAAAGGTTTGCAGATGAGGACGGGACCCCATTTTTTTTTATTCCATTCGATTACAAGCACATACCAATCATGAATGTTTTTCTTCTTCTTTGGTCTTCTTTGGTTCATTTCTCTCTCCCCATCCAACTTGAAACAGAATTGGTGAATGTCTCCACGGGACTCGATCTAGGTCCCTTGCGAAATTGGCGCAGAGGAGAGGAAGAGAGCATGACCAGAGCAAGAGGGAGGGGGAGAGAGAGAGAGAGAGAGAGAGAGAGAGAGAGATGGGAGGGAAGAGGGGGAGGAGGGAAGAGAGAAGAGGGGGGAAGGAGGGAAAGGGAAAAGGGGGCGAAGGTGCTTGGGGCGTTCGTTCATATTTGAAGGGTTGCCACTCCCACCTCGACCGCTGGTGAAAAGGTACAGCAGACAGTAAGTAGCACTCAGTGAGTGTACGTCCAGTCACAAGTCTGCAGGCATGTTCAAAAAGTCATGCAGACCTGCACCGATCCAAGCAAGGCTCTGCCTTCCACTTTGCACAGTCACAGCCTCAGGCTAGGTTCCGTACATGTTGTATGCTGCAAGGTGGGTCCCAACGTGACAGTAGTACACGCTTGAATCCACACTCGAGTGAGAGAGTCTCGATTGCTGTCAGCCTCACATCGGCTCGTAGGAGCTGTGTTGGTCATGTTGACTGAAACCCTTTATCAAACCCATCCCACAGTTCCTCACTCCCCTCGAAATTTCCTTTGGCTTCCACTTTCATCTTCCTTGACACTCCCTTGCTTACCCCCTCTCCCTCCGTTCCACCTTCCCTGCCTCTCTCTCTCTCCATCTCTCCACCCTTCTTGACGACGACAATCGACCAAAGACTCTCGACACGATCCCTTTTCCCATCGTGACGACCAAACTAAAAGCCATCAAAATAGGTAGGACTGATCTCTGACAGAGCCCTGGTCTGAAAGGAACCTCACCCAATAAGTCAGCGACAACCCATCAAGCTCAGAAGGCTCATTTGGTTAGGCGGAAGCCGACTTCGTCAATAATCCAAGCTGTGCGCCATCTCCGAGAAATGTTGAAATTTCACCTTCCACCAATGAACGGCCTCAAAAGGCAGCTGTGAGTGAGCTCATAAATGGCACCTAGAAAGCCGGAATGAAGCCGGCTGGTTGGTGACTTCGATGCGTGCGTCAGTTGCTCTTGGGAAGGTGGAAAAGGGGGAAGGGGGGTTGAAGAGGAATCACAGCTGGACCAAGGAAAACAATCGCTGTTCTGTCCAAGGTGGCTGGGCAGAAGCTCAACACTTCTACTACCACCACCAGCTCCTTCCTCATCCATCGTCTTCGCTAGGGCAGCCTCGCACCGCAGGGAAGACCAATCTTTCCTCACCTTCTAAGAGCTTTTTTTTTCCCCTTGTTGCTGATCAATCGTCCCTCCTTTGTCTCTCTCCTTCCTTCCTCTCACTTTTCATCCCAAACTTCCAACAATCCTTATCCCATCACCTTCACCCCCTCCTCCCTTGGGCCTACAAAAATGTCCACAACCGATGTGAACGAAAACACGTTCTTTGCCGAATTATCGGGGACTGATTCTTCCAATGTGAATGCCAACTCACAATCAAACAAAACCACCAACCGGAAATCGACCACAACCGGTACTACTGGCTCTTCTGGCTCGACTGACACCACACTTACTGCTGGAAATGCTTCTGACGATCCCACGACTCAAACGGTCGGCACCTCCAAAACGACTTCCAACCAATCCAGCCCCGGGTCGACCGAAGGAAGCACAACGGGAGGAAGCACCGGGGGCAGCGGCGGTAGCACCGGCTCTGGGACGGGAACAGAATCAGACTCTACAACCTCAACTACCACCAGCACCACCTCTACCTCTACCTCCTCTACCTCTACTTCTACCTCAACCACCTCAAGCACGAGCACGAGCACTACCTCCACTTCTTCCACTACATCCTCGGCCAGCACCACAACACCTTCGTCACCTTCATCCACTTCGTCGACGAGTGCCACTTCCTCGATCCGCACTAGCACCTCTTCCCCATCCTCTTCTGCCTTTACAACACAATTCCTGACCATCACGGATTCAAGCGGCAACGTATTCACCTCAACTTCGACCGGTCTTACCCCTGCCGCGACAGCCGGGGCGAACAACTCAGGCAGCTCGGACGGATCTGTAAGTCGAGCCCATGACCCTCCCCCCTCGCCTTCCCTTTATCTCTTAACCAGGACCACGTTTTTAGCCAGATATGGTAAACGACCATGTACGATCGGGTTGCAGTCTGACGCATGAATCCCACCCTTCCGAATCGATTGCCACCAACACAGGGAGTTAACATCGGCGCAATCATCGGAGGATGTGCAGGGGGTGTCGCGGGGCTTGTCATCTTGATCTGGCTCATCTTGTTGCCACTGCGAAGAAGGGCGAAGAAGGCCAAGGAAGTGGAGTGGCTCGCTTTTGGTCAGGAGAACGATCACGTCAACGAGAGTTCTGCCGAGGCCGTTTACGGCAGGGGAGCAGGTGGCGGCGAAGGCAAAAACGAGTCGCAGCCAGACTTCCACGACCAAGGGATCGCCATGGACCCGATCGGTGGTGACATGCACGAGCAGCCTTACCAGTACGCAAGCGTGGAGAGGAACGGTTCTCAGAACTGGGGAGCTGGCGCCGCTGCTGGGATCCCGGGACAGATCTACGGGCATGGCCAGAGCGAGTATGACGCTTACTATGCTCAGCAGCAAGCCTACGCCCAGCACTTTGATCAGGGACACGTACCTCAGCAGCCTTATCAGGTCCCTGGAGGCGAGTGGGGTCCAACCTATGGCCACCAGGAAGGTGGCTGGGCCGTAGCCGCCGCTGGCACCGGCGCCGGCGTGGCACGCGCTGGAACCGTGTCCGGTCAATCTCACGGTGGCCATCAGGACCCTTCTTCGCTCAACCACGTAAGATCAGTCGGATCGACGACGGTAGGATCCAACTACGGCGTCGACATGCAAGCGTACGACCAGGCGGCCGAGCAACAAAAACACTACGCAGAGCAAGCTTATCACCAACAGCAACAGCAGCCATACGCTGAACAGGCAATCGTGGGCCCAAGATCTGGTTCCCCAGGAAGTGTGAGGAGCCCAGAAAACCGAGCGAACCTTCACTTGGCTAACCCTTGAAAGGTTGTTCAAGGAGAAAGGATGCGGAATCGGGCGCACGCTCCATTCCTTCACCTCACGCTCCGTCATCTCTCCAGAAATCGAGAGAGAAATCGAGAGCTACCAGTGGTCGTTCCCCAGCCCTGTCCATCTTCTTTGTCCATTGCTGGTAAAAGGAGATGGAGCATGAGAAAGGGAAGGGGTTGGGTTTCGGCTGGGTCGAGCCACCAGCAAGCAGGGATCGCCCAGACGAGTATCAACTCTCCCCACCATCGCTCTTCCCTTGGAGCTAGGACTCTATTGTCCGCTCATCTTCCCAACATTCCAAGGCCGGTCGCAAACCCGAACCACCCTTCGATCCTCCGCAAAGGCCGGTCCCTCGAGAAGATCCATTCTGAAGGGAAAAAAAATCTCAACTTTGAAGCATCTAATTCCCTCCACCACCCACCTCTCCTGATTCCCACCAAAGTCCCCCCCTTTGGTGAAATTGCTCCATGTACAGGGCCAAGAGTATACTTTTCTTTTCTCTCTCTCTCTCTCTCTCTCTCTCACACACACACACATTTCGCGGCTCCCTTCTCTCCATCTTTCGCATCCTGCATTTTCTCCACCTCCATGTAAAGTTCCCTTCCCTCACAAGCATACACTCGCTCTTTCCAGGACGAAAGACCTTTCCGAATCCGATGTCTTTCCCCGTGTCTTTCACCCCATTGCCGTCACCGTTTAGAATCAACCTGTGTGTTGAAAGGGAGGAGAGGGAGGAGGATGATCCCATGAACGATCTTTTCAACAATATATATATATATATATGTGCATATATGTATTTGACTTTCCCCTTCTTGTTCTTTTTTCGTCACGGTCTTCTCTCCTGGAAAGGGGGGCTGAGCTATCGTAACGTTGGCAGATATCTCCACCCTCTCCCGTGGAGTGAACAGAAAGCGGAAGATCCCCAGCTACAGCTCCACGCCCTCCTTTTTTTCCGTTGATCGACTTTCCTCTCGCACTTGATTTCTCTGTAAGGTTGGTCGCTTCAAATCTCATTGGTTTTTGACAGGGTGGGGAGGGGGTATTTCAGAAACGATCCCAATCGCGGTGGAAGGGATGGAGGTACGGGGGAGTGAGTGGTTTCGGTAGGATCGGAACATGGAGGGAGGATACAACGGATTCAATCGGGGAAGCCCCAAGGAAAGAAGGGAAGAGGCTTCGGGTGGGGGGAATCAATCGGACGTTGACCCCTTTCCAACTCCAGATGTCACTCGACATCCTCCTCGTTCTTCCGGTCTCCCCTCTTGACATTCGCTTTTGGGAAGGAGGAAGAGAAAATGGGGGGTGTGGAAGGAAAGGAAAGAGGGGATTTCGAACAAAATAGAGAATGTGATGTCTATTTTTTTTTTTCTTTTAGAGAAAGGGGAAAGTCAAGATCTCATCCATCTCGCTTTTCGCTCCCTTCTCTCTGTCCAAAGAAGGGGGAGGTAAAAGAGAGAACAGATTTCGTTCGAGGTGGGATTCCAAAAAGGAAGGTAAAAAGGAAAGTCTCGTCAAGCTCGAAACCACCCTTCCCACTACCCACCGAACTTGTAGTCTTTCTGATTGGTTCCTCGGCGTTCAATCGCATGTTCGTGTTGGGTTTTCTCTTCATTTGCTTTCCAGTTCCGACATCTTGAGGTTCGGGTTCGGGCTTGGAACCTCCTACCGCTCTTTTTCCCCCCCTCTTTCGTTACGTGGTTTGGACACTCTTTTCTTGATCCGATTGTCAAGTTTTATTCTATTTCATATTAAAGAAACAAGCAAATCAGTCTAGTCCTCAAACCAAGCCAAGGAGATGGGAAGGCTTGGCTGGCGATGTCACGGTGGATTGGTCGCGGTGATTCCAGAGTAGGAGTGGAAAAAGAAAAAGAAACGAAAGTAAGAGGCGGAAGAAGAAGGCGAGGGATCCAAATTTTCTTCTCTCTTGCTTATTTCGCCTGGTCTCGTGCTTTGGCACTTTTAATAGTGGTCGTGAGAGTGTTGTCACTTGCGGGTAACAGGCACGGATTCATGCACAGATGGAGTAGGTGCGCGCAAACGTTGAAATCGGATTCGAGATCGTAAGGACGTGGGCAGACGAGGCGGGCGGCTGTGGTTCCCACATGCTGACAATCGCACGAATCCACAGCCCGTGGAGCGAAAAACACCAAGTTGGCTTGAATAGAACTGGGACGCTGATCTCCCCTTGCAAAACAGCGCGGCATGACGTGAAGGCTTCGGATGACGAACACCAACGAGGTGCAGCATGTGTGCATACATACAACCAACAGCACGTACTCTAATCCTTTCTCAAGAGCTTGTCGGCAGCGGCGAGCCGTGCCGAGAGGCTCGAATGCATGCCAACTTCAACCGAAGTTGGCGAGGGATGTGTGGGTCATGGCGAGGAAGAGAGCCACCGTTTCCCGTCACAGTCAGAAAGAGCTAGATGCACCCACTCGCAAAAAAAAAACAAAAAACGGCTTTACGGGGTCAGATCCCCTTCCCCCCAAGGTCGAGTCCCTCTATCTCCACACACACACACACACACACAAGCTCCTCTCTCTCACCGCACCGTTGGAAACGTTAGGAGATCCGAGATCCCTGCTCCAGATCGCGAGAGGCCTAGATGGAATGGGTGGTGATGAGAGAAGGGGGGGGGGGTGTATGCGTGCACTTACGTGCGCGTGTTGATGTTCACGGTTGGCCTGTCAGAGTTGGGGTTTCGCTCTTCATTTGTTTTATCTTTTTCATTTACTTATGATTTCATTTTGCCACCTAATCCCACACTTGTTTGCGGCTCAGAATTTGTAGGTCATCCATCTTCTCATCGCCACCACCACCGCGCTGAAGGAGCACGAAGCTTGTATGTTTCCGGACTGCTCTTGGGAAAAAGAAAGAGGTGCGCGGAATGCCCCCGTGTGTTTCTGGAGAGTCATCATGGGGAGGGGGGGGGAGACGTGAATCGAAGGGAAGGGACGATACATGCTAAGGTTGGGGATTCTTTTCATTTTACCCGCATCCACTTTTCTTTCCCTATTCCCTCTGCTTTCGGTGAGCCGGGAGAAGTGGAGGCCTCGCTCGAGAGGATCACCTTGATGAGCAACGATCACATTCCCGTACGTATGACACCTAAAGCTCGATCTCTTCCTCGGTAGGGGACCTCGAGTTGGGATGGAGGGGAAAAAAAAAGCCGCTGGTAAGGGATGGGGAGGAGGGAAGAGGATCATCAACAGGAGAGGGGGGGAGAGGGGGAGGAGAGATTCGTCCAATTCATGCAAGGGAAACAGAAAGAGAAAGGGTAGGATAAAGTGAAGCAAAATACAAAGGCTAGCAAGGTCTAACCTCTTTTTAAGACTTTGGCCCTTTCTGAAGAGCTCCTCAAAGTTGAGCGATGCAAGTCGCCTGGAATTCCACTTTGAAGGAGAACAAGACGCGAGTGATCAAAAACAAAACAAGATGCGAATGATCAAGCATGAAGCGAGCCACCCTCGGTGAGACGCACGCCGCGCCCCTTCCCCTTCGAAGCATTCAAGGTCCAGAAACCATCCGGTCTCACTTACCCACCTTTGTTCATGCTCTCTGGGAAAAAGGAAGGGTTGACCCAGGGGAGATGGAAAGAAACAAAGGGAAGGAAGGAGGAACGAGAAGGGAGCGAACGTCTGAAAGGCAATCTGAGCTCAACTTTGTTGCGGGCGGAAGTATACTCAACCACTCCTCGGTCACCGTCACGTTCACGCTCTTAGTGTGTGTGTATGTGTAGGTGTGGTGGGTTGCGCGGCTCACGACTCGCAACTAGGCGCTAGTAGCTGTTTCGCCCACTCCAACTTGGTAATGCAGATCGATACACTTTGGACTAGATTCTAATCCATCCCCTTTGCCTTCCACCCTTCCTCTGAGCCGCCTAAATTTGGATCTCCGAAGCTCCCCCTTTCTCAACAATCATCCCCCTACCTTGTTAGCTGCGTCCGCCAACATCAATCTAGGTGCTGAAAGGTCTCTCTCTCTTTCTCTCTCTCTTTCTCTCTCTCTTTCTTTTATTTCATTTTTTTTTGAGTGGGAAAAGAACTTGCTGCGAATGAGAGGGTGGGGGGGTTAAGAAGATGATGCTCGAGGAAAGGGATCGCGTCGAGCCCCAAGTCAGCCAAAGTCGGTCTGGATTCGTTTGGCCATTCGAGCTTTCAGGAGGGCGAACGAATGCCTTTTGCCATGTCGCTTGGTCCGACCCCTCGGCTTGGTAGTTGAAAAAGGGGTTGGATGGTTGGCGAGCCAGTTCCGAAGCAAGCGCATCCTGGAACCACCGTCTCCAGGAATTCCGACACCAACCTTGATGGGGAATCCACCCTTCTTGTATTCACTCGCCTTTCCCCTTTGTTCTCATCTCCTTCCCGAGTGAAGTCTATTTCCATCGAACTTAAATGTCATTTGGATTCATATTCATCATCCACTCTGTTTGTTAACGTGGAAAAGTAGACACATACCGTAGATAGGGAAGGAGAGGTGGGGGGACCCGTGAAGCGAAGAGGGATGGAAAGCAAGGGTTCAAAATCATAATTAGGGGTTCGAACCCAATGAAGGCCTTTCTGACGGCGGGGTCAGAATCGAGAGAGGCCAGAGTGGCTCTCCCCTCGCTGGTAAGCCAGAGGAGGGGCCGACTCGAAGGTCACGCCTCCTTTGCACTAACAACCAATGACTGTATCCAAGCTTGGCTAGCGAAAAACAAAAATTCGCTGTGGCTCCAAGTGAGGATTAGTATAGTATTCAAGCTGCAGCCGCTAACCGAGCCAGAGCACCGGGCTATCCTCTTTTCCTGATTAAGGATCCACTCACCTCAGACCGCCCGCTTCCAAAATGGTTGCTGTATGGGATCCATTACAGTTGAGTCTGAGTCTGAGTGAGACCGTCCCGCAGAGAGGCAGACGTGGAAAACCCTTTTCAAAAAAAAAAAAAAAAAGAGGAGAAAAGAAAGAGAAAGAGAAACCGACCCTGAGGCACTTCAACAACTCGAAAAGTCACGACTCTCTCTTGGACTGTCACTCGGGACTCCATTCACCTAGGTCTGGCTATCAAGATCCGTCACCCTGCACTCGCCAACTAGAGTAGACTCACAAAGCACACTCAGCTTCAACTCGCCACCCACACTCAGGGCTGTGACTTTTCACTCCTCGTAACAGCTTCCGTAGTCGTGAGTGTAGTTGTGGTGGTAGTGGTAAGTCTTGCCGCCGTCCATCTCGTGAGAGGTGACCGATTCCACTCTGACTCTTGACCTCCCTACCCTCTTCATTTTTTCAGTACTATTCTTCCTCTTCACACACGTTGTCACTTGCCGTCCGCACGGGTGCACACACGCACACGCACCCACCCACACGCACGCCAACACTCGCACTCCCTCCCTTTCTCTCTGCCTCCCTCTCTATTCCCCCTCCCTGCCTCTCCCACCTCCTGCT
Organism: Violaceomyces palustris; assembly: GCA_003144235.1. NCBI lineage: Eukaryota > Fungi > Basidiomycota > Ustilaginomycetes > Violaceomycetales > Violaceomycetaceae > Violaceomyces > Violaceomyces palustris. The sequence continues at coordinate 6,730 of KZ819712.1, read as the reverse complement.
CCTGCTCCTCCCATAATCTACCACGCCCACCCACTCCCAGTATCTTTCTCTCCCTGTCCCTCTTCCTCCTCTCCCTCCCTGTCCCTCCCCTTCCCTCTTTCACGCATACACACGCTCTCGCAACCCAAAAACAACCTCCATCGGTACCCTTCCTGGCGCGTTCTCTCACTCTCACCATCCCCTTCTCCCGTCCCTCCTCCCTTCACCCACCACCCCTTCCTCCCTGCTCTTGCGCCCCAACTTTGGACTGTCAAGTTGGCACATCGCATACACCCTCGCTCATCGATCACACGCTAGACCTCGACACCCCATCGGAATCTCTCTCCCATCAACGCCTCCCCTACTTCGCTCCCGCCCGCTCTTTCTCGTCCATCACTCGCTCGGCGGAGATAGAGAGAGAGACACAGAGAGAGAGAGAGAGAGAGAGAGCAAGAGCCAGCACGATACGCACGGCCGATTGATCAACTCGAAAACACGCGAGCCAGCCTCTCGCCTGTTCCCATCAACGTCCTGGCTATCTCTCGAATCCCTCTCGTCGGTTTCGCTGGACAGCCCAGCAGTCAACTTACCCATCCGGTTGGTGAATCTGGCCAGGACGCAAGTAGAGTCTCTCGTTTGATTCTTTCGTACTCTACTCAACGAATCAAGCTCATCAGGCTGCTCTTGATCCCACCAAATAGACCTGGACTTGGGACGAACAGCCCTCCTTCCAAGGCCCTCCTCCCTAGCGGCCACATTGCCTGACACAAAAGTGCACGAAAGCGGAAGCAAGCCAAAGGGAGTGCAACGCTTGCGGCTTTCCATTTCCTCCCATTTATCCTCACCTGACCGCTCCACTTCTCCTTTCTCATCCCACCGGATCAGTAGGACTGTCTTTCGTGTGCCCCACTGTCAGCAGCTGGAGCAGGGTTCAGCCGCGGATTTCACAGCCCAGCATCTTGTCACCTGCGCCACAAGTCTTCACCCCTCTTTCCCTGACGCCCCAACCCCATCCAATAACCTGAACGACGGCGGCCCAGCCTAGTCTAATCCTTTGGACAGATTTTCAAGACCACCAAGGTTGTTTGCAACAAGAAGTCCCACCTCCCCCTTTGGAAGACCGTCTCGCCCACCATGGCCGCAGCGGTAGCGTCCTCCAAACCAGACTCTGTCCGCCAGGTCCGGACGAGCTCCATGTCGAGAACGACCTCCTCACCTTTGCCGGACCTGGGCAACCTTCCCAGCGACTTTCTCGACCACCTCGTCCTCATAACCCAGTCGCTGGTCAACTCAAAGCCTCCACCTGCCATGATGAGGAAGATGAACACGGACTGGGCGCGGACGGGTCTCAGCAATCATGTCAACGGCAATGGCTCCACAACCCAAATATCGACCGGTAAGTTTCTCACTCCTTCCCAACCTCCCTCCCTCCCTTCTCAACCTTGCTGTCTTCTTCCTCCCCTTGCGAATGGACATTTCGCTTCGCCGCTCTCTAAGCAGAGCTCGTGGGGGGACGGGGTCGCACTTCGACCTATCGACGTTTTATCCTTTCACGTTCAGTCTCTGAATCTCTCTCTTGCCCGCGCAACCCCCTTTGATGCCATCGTGTACCCTTGGCTTGACAGCGGATTCACCCGCATCTACATCATCGAGTCACAGCGAGAACAGCCAATCTCCCAATGGGAAAAGGGATGCCGAAGATGCGGATACCACAGGCGGCGACACGGACCGGAGCACGACTGCCACGAGCGAATACCTCTCGGGCAGCGATACCTTGCAAAACGAGGATGATCAAGCTCTCGGGACTGTCTCACTCCCTTTGCCACGCTTTCACTTCGAGGGTGGCGACGAGAGGACGCAGATTATCGAATCAAACTTGGGGGCCATCGTCGAGCGGCTGTGGAAGGCCGAGGATCAACTCGAAGCCATCGCTCTCGCTGCTGGCAGGTCCAATGGTGCGAGCAATGCTTCCGAGGGAGCAGGGAATGTCGGCGCCGAGGGCGTGGACCGGGGTGCGACAGGCAGTTCAAAGAAGTCGCAGGAGGTGCATTCTGGACAGAGCGGAAGGTCAGCTGCCTCCTTTTTCAAAAACTTCCCGTATCCACTCTCGCACGCGCACCCCCAGAGCTCGACGTACCCTCTCAGCTATCCCCTGGGCATGGGTACTGACGGCCCAGTGCTCCTCACCTCGGAGGCTCCGGGTGTTGGGCGCGAAGATCCCGTTGGCGCGTTCGAGAGGTACAGCGACGAGTCCGGTTTGAGCGCCCAGGAGGAGTTGCGCCTTTTGAAAGCCCAGGTTCAGGACATTGCCAGAGTCTGCAAAGCCGTAGCATTTGGAGACCTTACGCAGCACATCACGGTTCCCGTCCAAGGCCATGTCATGGTGGAGCTCAAGGACATCATCAATCAGATGGTCGACAGACTCTCCAACTTTGCCGCTGAAGTCACGAGGGTGTCTCTTGAAGTAGGGACCCAGGGAAAGCTTGGTGGCCAAGCCGAGGTCGAGGGTGTCGAAGGGACCTGGAAGGAGCTTAAAGATGTAGTGAACAGACTTGCCGAGAACCTGACCAACCAGGTCAGGGGAGTGGCCCTGGTCACCAAGGCGGTCGCCCGCGGCGATCTTTCCAAGAAGATCGATGTCCAAGCTGACGGGGAGATCCTCGAGCTCAAGGTCACGATCAACGTGATGGTGGACCAACTGAGGCACTTTGCCAACGAGGTCACCAGGGTATCCAGAGAGGTAGGTAGCCGTGGCCAGCTTGGGGGTCAGGCCGACGTCCCCGGTGTCCAAGGTGTTTGGAAGGAGTTGACGCTCAACGTCAACAGGATGTGTTCCAACTTGACCGAGCAAGTGCGTTCGATCGGAATGGTCACCACAGCGGTGGCCAAGGGCGACCTGACCAAGACCATCAACATTGACGCGGAAGGAGAGATGGCCCAGCTCAAGGACACGGTCAACAGCATGGTGGGCCAGCTGCGGATTTTCGCCAGCGAGGTGGTGAGAATGTCGATGGAGGTCGGAACATACGGAAAGCTCGGCGGACAAGCCCACGTTCCTAACGTCGAGGGAACTTGGAAGGACCTGACGGAGAATGTCAACAAGATGGCCGACAATCTCACCTCGCAAGTGAGGGAGATTGCCCGGGTCACGAAATGCGTAGCTGAGGGTGTCTTGACCGAGTTCATCACCGTCGATGTTAAGGGAGAGATGCTCGACCTCAAGCTGACTGTCAACAACATGGTCAGGCAGCTCAAGACTCTATCGGACGAAATCATCCGAGTGTCCGTCGAGGTAGGAACGGAGGGACGTCTTGGAGGACAAGCCAATGTCGATGATGTGAAAGGACAGTGGCAGGTTCTCACCGAGAGGGTCAACATGATGGCCAGCAATCTGACGACGCAGGTGCGATCCATCGCCCTCGTCACCACTGCTGTCGCTCGAGGTGATCTGAGCAAGACCATCAACGTCGAGGTTCGGGGAGAGTTCCTCGACCTGAAGCTGACTGTCAACAACATGGTGGAATCCCTTCGAACCTTCTCGTTCGAGGTGACACGGGTTGCCAAGGAGGTAGGAACCGAGGGTCGACTTGGCGGGCGAGCGACCGTTCTAGGCGTCGGTGGAACGTGGAAAGATCTCACCGACTCCGTGAATACCATGGCCGCCAACCTCACACTACAAGTGCGAGCCATCGCTCATGCCACCACCGCCGTCGCGAGGGGTGATTTGACCCAGAAAGTGACGATTTCGGTCTCTGGCGAGATGTTCGACCTTGTCAATACCATCAACAACATGATTGACCAGGTGAGCCCCCCCCCCCCCCTCTTTGCCCCTGACACGATCGTCCGATGCTTCCTGTTGGGTCAAGAAACGCAGAAAGCTAACCCGCCTCACATACGCACCGCGATGGTCGAACTTTCTTTGCAATCCTTCGTTCGTCTCTTCTCCCCGCGTCTCTGCAGCTCTCCTTCTTCGCCTCGGAGGTGACGCGTGTGGCCAGAGAGGTGGGAACTGAGGGAAAGCTCGGCGTTCAGGCTCAGAAGAAGGACATCGAGGGCAAGTGGGGCGAGATTACCGACAACGTCAACATCATGGCCAACAACCTGACATCTCAGGTACGTGCCTTCGCCCAAATCACAGCGGCGGCTACCGATGGCGACTTCACTAGGTTTGTCACGGTCGAGGCGAGCGGTGAGATGGACTCGCTCAAGACAAAGATCAACCAGATGGTCTACAGTCTCAGGGACAGTATCCAGAAGAATACGGCCGCCAGGGAGGCTGCCGAATTGGCAAACAGATCCAAGTCGGAATTCCTCGCCAACATGTCGCACGAGATCCGAACGCCGATGAACGGTATCATTGGAATGACGGCCTTGACGCTCGAGACAGAGCTCTCTAGAAGCCAGAGGGAGAACCTCGTCACCGTGTCTACGCTGGCAGGCAACCTGCTCGCCATCATCGACGACATTCTGGACATCTCCAAGATCGAAGCCGGTAGGATGAATGTGGAGGAGATCCCATTCTCGCTTCGAGGCATCGTGTTCAGCGTCCTCAAGACGCTCTCTGTACGTGCCACGCAGAAGAAGCTCAACCTGATGTACGAGGTCGCGCCCGACTGCCCCGACCCGCTGATCGGGGACGCTTTGAGGCTCAAACAAATCATTACCAACCTTATCGGCAATGCTGTCAAGTTCACAGAGGCAGGCGGAAGGGTCGCTCTCAAGTGCACCTTGGCCAAGGCAGACCAGCCAGGCTTGGCCATGCTCGAGTTCTGCGCCTCGGACTCGGGGATCGGCATCAAGCAAGACAAGCTCGACGTCATCTTCGACACTTTCTGTCAGGCCGACGGTTCAACCACGAGGAAGTACGGAGGCACCGGTCTCGGTCTCTCGATCTCGAGGAGGCTCGTCAACCTCATGGGCGGTGACCTCTGGGTCAGGAGCAATTATGGCCGAGGTTCGGACTTCTTCTTCACCATGGTCGTCAAGCTCGACGACATCACCAAGGAGCAGGTCCACGAAAAGATGAGGCCTTACGCTGGAAGGAACATTTTCTACCTCGACACCCTTCACGACCAGACCGGTGTCCAGCAGATGCTCGAGGAGCTCGGCCTCAAGCCCTTCACTGTTCACAGTGTTGAGGAGGCCTCCCAGCGAAAGAGGGGCATGCCAAGGATCGATGCCATCATCGCCGACTCGCTGTCCGTCGTGGAGGACCTGAGGACCGTCGAGCATCTCCGCTACATTCCGATCAACCTCGTATCACCAGCCACCCTGACCTTGAACCTGACCTACTGCCTAGACCACGGCATCTCTTCATACATCAACACGCCGACGTCGCTGGCCGATCTCTACTACGCCTTACTCCCGTCTCTGGAGAGTTCTGCAGCCACACCTAGCGAAGGCAACAACGAGGTCACGTTCGACATCCTCTTGGCGGAAGACAATGTCGTCAACCAGAAGCTGGCTTGCAAGATCCTCACCAATCAGGGGCACAAGGTCGACGTGGTCGACAATGGTCACTTGGCCGTCATGGCCGTCAAGAAGAGGCAATACGACGTCATCCTCATGGACGTCAGCATGCCCGTCATGGGCGGTATCGAGGCGACGATCGCCATCCGAGAGTTCGAGGCCTCGCTGGGGGACGAAAGGGTACCCATCGTCGCTCTCACGGCTCACGCCATGCTCGGTGATAAGGAAAAGTGCCTGCAGGCCGGTATGTCTGCCTACGTCAGCAAGCCCATAAGGAGGGTCGAACTTATCTCGACGCTTCACTCCTTGTTGACCAAGAAGACTCAGGCGAGCAATCGAGCCTGAGCCGGAGCTGCCTCCGTCATGTTCAACCTCTCCTCCTCTTTTCCTTTCGAAACTTGTGTTTGATCGACGAAGGGGCACCTGTCCTGTGGGATCAAACCATTGCTCCGTTTCCATCCCGACTCGCAACTTGAACTGCATGCATTTCCGATGATCGACTGTTACCCCTCTTCCCCCCTAAATACGCACAACATCCTGTCGTCTCCCTCGATGCATGATTTCGGATTACTCTTCCCCCATCATTTTTTCCCCACATGATCCTTCCTCTGCTACGTTTACCTCTCTCATACCACTTCTCTCTCTCTCTCTCTACCCCCTCCCTCTTTCATCCTTCCATTGCCCTTCCTTTCCTCACCTTTCGTTTCCTCTTCCGCCCGTTCTACTCGTTCCATCTTGTCTTGCCTTGTTCCCTGATTTTCTTCTCCTTCATGTCTTCCACTCCAGGCGGTCCTTTTTACAGCAGGAAGAGTCCAGTCGCTCGCCCATCCCTTTTGCCCTCCGCACTGGACCTTGGTCTCGCATTCCCAACCATCCCGGTCCCATTCCCCCCCTTTCCCCATTTCGAAAAAGATCTGTGTTTTTAATAAGCCCTCCCTCCCTTCCTCCAAACTCTCGGCCCAAGAACCCCTTACCCTCTCCCAAAGAAAGAAATTCCAATCCCTATCTATTTCCAACAACGGGAAGCACCTTTCGCCCATGGCAGAAACTTGGAAGTGAGGGGTCTTTGGAAGAGTGACATTGGTCCTTTCTCCCCCCACCTCTCCTGCCTGTCTTGGTTAAACATTGATCCGATCGAATCACTCGCTCTACTCATTCTTCGACGTTCTCGATCTGGAATTGCACGTGTAAAGAAAAGGGTCGGATGAGGATGGTTTGGAGTGGTGTGTGTGAGAGGGGGAGGAATCTGGATTGTTCAAGTCTTTTTTTTTTTTTTTTTTTT